>JAVJIF010001135.1:0-202056 GCA_038442645.1 Agave tequilana | reverse complement strand
ACATTCACCCCCTGAGACCCCTATAAATAGCCTTGTTTGCTATGAAAAAAAAAAAAAAAGTTTTTTTGAGAAGATCGAAGCTTTGGAAAGGTGGAGAATTAAGAAGGTCAAGGCATCATCAAGATCGATCGAATCCAGGCAAGAGGATCATCAAGAGGGAAGCACGACTTCAACAACAGACAGAGGGAGGAGACTCTTCAGCGAGCTTACTGAGTACTAGCCGCTCTTCGCCTACCTCCTCTTTGAGTTTTGGTAGACTGAGCTGAGTTACTCTTTCTACCGACCGAAGAGAAGACCCCCGACGGTCCAGGACGGTCATCTGGTCAACGGAGAACAAGATTCACTCTCCATCGCCACACACGAAGAACCCAGCCTTAAACAAAGGGAAGATTCAGACATCCTCCCTCCCTTGTAACTGGAAAAGAGGGAAGAGTAGTTCTTTTGGTTGTAATCGTTTCGCTTGAATCAAGGAAATCTTTTACAGCTAAAACCACTTTCTCCGACCACCAAATTTTCCGGCGCGTACAAGAGATGGCGACTCCGCTGGGGACTACCTTCGTTACTGACGAGCGCACCGTGGTGCAAGATGACGTTCTCCGTAAGGGGAAAATGGTCGAATCCCTCGTCGTCGAGTTCGACCAGGCGAAGTATGAAGAGTTCCTCTCTTCTGGCTCTAAGAGCCCAAGACCCGCGTCTGCCGCAGGTCTCAAGTGGACAGCCCCCTGAAGCCCAATCTGAGGCTCTGTCGGGTGCTCCTGCTGCCCACTGTGCCAAGTTTGGTTCACGCGCCGACGCCTCCCAGAAGGCCCGCGTAACCTCAGACACCTCTACTGCGATCAACCGCGTCGCGCAGAGCACACCGCCAATGCCTCTCTGAAGGCTCGCGTGGTCCCCGGCACATCTACTGGTGCGATCGACCGTGTCGCACAGAACGCCCGCGTCAGCGTCTCTCAGGAGACCCGCGTGGCAAACACCCCTGGTTCTACAAACCAGGAAGTTGTTGGCTTCTCTCTTCCTCCACGGCGCAATCGGAATGCCGAGCGTCGACAGAGAAGACGCGCGCGTCAACACTCGGTCGGAACCGTTGGTTTTCTGACTGGGGTTGAACGCAGCGTACGATCCGATGCCTTGCCCGCACCTCGTCCAGTGCGAGAGGTCCGTGTTTGGCGACCCAAATGCGAGACTCCCCAAGTTGAGCCTTCTGAAGACCAACTTGCCAAATGCCAAAGCGAAGCTTCTGCGTCTTGTCAAACGCAGGAAGCACGCGCCCATAGGCGTGGGGCCCAGCAGCCCACTCTCTCCCAGTCTCTCTGCTCCAACGCAGCAGACAGCAACGCGAAAGTCGCGTCTCATATCAACAGAGACGCCAGACGCGCGTGACGCAGCCGCGACGCAACAGCCGCGTTTCTGAAACCTGTGTCCAGGCTGAACAGCACATGACTGTCTCCCGTCGTCGACGTTGCGAGACCAGTCTCTTTAATCCCCCTCCCACAGATTTGAGGGATTATTTGACAAGGAAAAGGAGTGCCAATCAGACCACTTCTCCATGCTGCTGTCAACAGCTCATCCAGATGCTCTCTGGATGCCATTGCGAGTCAGGCGTGCACCAGCCGTCTTTAATTAGACAGCTGACCCTGATTCCCCCGTGAGCCAAAAGAAGACGCTCCCACAGGAGGAGAACCTTCTCAGATGTTGAATACCCGGAGCTTACTGCAAACATGACTAGCAGAAGCAAGGGAAACAACTAATGGCCAACTCAGAGGAATCTGACTCTGAGCCAGAGGGGGTGTATCAACACACTCGCACCCGGACAGGGGCCATTCCCCCAATTGACTATAATGCCTTAGCCCGCGGCATTAGAATGGGTGGTTCTCACTCCGCTATAGTGGAGTCGCAGGCTTCAAACTCTTCCGTCGAGAAGGAGGCTTCCGCCTACATGGCAGACACTCCTGAGGAGACGGCCAGGCGTTTAGAACAGACGCAGAAGCACCAGATGGATATAATCGCCTCTCAACAGAGATCCATTGACTCCCTTAAGCATATGCTTGAGAAATTGCTAGAAGAAAGAGCGAGATCTCCTCCTAGACGACCGAAGGGGAAAGGGAGAAAGGGAGGAAGCCCACCCTCCGAATCTTCTGACGAGACACGACGATCTACCTCGGATGTGTCCAAGCCCTCGTCGCAGGCAAGAAGCGACCAAGACCAGGAGAAGACTCATGCTAAGAGGGTGAGTCAATTGGAACGACGCCTCGAGGCCCTTGCCAATCGCAAGGACCTCCAAGAAGCAGGAGTGGTCCGGCCCTATCCAGCTGAGTGGGACTTAGTTCCATACCCTCCTAAGTTCAAGGCTCCAACCCTCCAAGCATTCGACGGGAAGGGGTCACCCAACCAGCATATCTACTACTTCAAATCCCAGACCGGGAACGTGGTAGATAATGACGCCATCCTGGCGCGACTGTTCATCGGCACCCTGAAAGGGTTGGCCTTTGAATGGTTTATGAAGCTCCCGGAGGGTTCTATCAAGAACTGGGGGGATCTAGAGAAGCTGTTCTTGACACGCTTCTTCGAAGACGACTCCGAAGTTACAATGCCTACCCTTTTAGCTACAAAACAGCGAAAGGGAGAGTCCGTCAAGTCTTTCGTAGAAAGATTTCGGAACATGGCACTCCGATGTCCAAGCGGCATGACCCAGGCCACCCTGGTGGAACATGTCGCCATAATCTCCAAACCTCACTCCTTGCTCAAATAGGAGTTGCTGAAAGCCGCACCTGGAAACAATTAGTCCAGCAAGGTGAACAGGCTGAGGAGATTGTCGCCCGCGTCAGAGCGGAAGAAGGCAAGCCCAGGCCAGAGAGGTCGACAAGGCGTGCACCAGACACCTCCCTCCAGACGAAGCGGAAGGATAATTTGGCGACGGAGACCAAATCTCCCACCAAACCTCAAACAGGCAGGGCAAGTGGCTCTTCAAGCCAGCCACGCCCCAACAAGCAGTATTCCTTCAAGGAGGAACACGTCGATTCGCTCTTCAAGCTACTCAACAAGAGCAATCGACTGAAGCTCCCTGAAATTAGGCGCCCGGAGGAAGTCGGCAAGACCGACAATCCCACCTACTGCCTATACCACAGGATGCTCGGACATCCTACCAAAAGCTGCTACGTCTTTAAGGACATCCTTCAAGCTCTGATTGACGCGGAGGTATTAAAACTCCGACCGAGCAGAAGAAGATGACGGCCAACATGACGTCGATTCTCCAGTTTGGGACACGACCCCCGACACCCGTGGGGGTGATCTCTGTCCCGAAAGGAGAACTGAGGGTGGTCAACACAGACCCTCATCAGCAGCGGGAGAAAGGCTTGGTACCCGTCCCTACACCTCGAGGGGAAATCATGTGGGTCCACCCTGACCTCGTCGACGAACAACAATGGACGACTGTGACCAACAGGAAGTCCAAAGGCAAAGGGAAGACTTCATCTTGCCATGTGATATGCGCCTCCTCTCGAGAAGCGGACACTGATATTCCCTCGCTGACTGACTCGGAAGAGGAGACAATAGTCCTGGCCGCGGAACCCAACCCACCAACGGCAGGAACCCGTTCGGGGCAGGCATACCTGAAACAGTATGGCGAGACAGCCATAGCTCCTCCACAACCAGCTGCAGAGCCAGCAAAGCCCTCCTCTAAACAGCCTGGGGAGAAACAGAAAGAAACTCGGTTTTCTCGAGTTCTTGCGAAAGGTGTAACGGAAGGATCCTCGACACCTTACCGCTTCGACGTCTTGGCTCAACTAGCCAACATCCCGGCACGCATCACCTTGTATGAACTCCTGAGGCTATCAAAGTCAACCAGAGAGGCTCTACAAGAAGCTTTGGCAAACGCTGAGGTCTTCATGACTCGTGTGCCAAGGGAGGAAGATGTAGAGGATTGCCTCCACGCCTCCCCAAATGCTCCCTGCATCACCTTCACAACAGACGACATGCAGGTTAAAGGGAAGCATGACCGACCCCTATACTTCACAGGGTATATTGGGTCATCCGAGGTGAACCGCATCCAGGTAGACCCAGGGTCTGCGCTAAGCATCATACCTCGCCGGGTTATGCAGTTTCTAGGCATTCCTACCCATCGTCTGAGCCCTACCCAGACGACTATTTACGGGTTCAATGCCAACAGCTCCCGCCCGATGGGGAAGATCAAGCTCAAATGCCAGATCGGGAGCCTCAAGTCGGAAGTGACGTGTTACGTCATTGACGCGGACACTTCCTACAACCTGTTGCTGGGACGACCATGGATTCACCGCAATTCCATCGTTCCCTCTACTCTCCACCAAGTCATGAAATACATTGACGAGAGTGGACAGGTCCGAACGTTGATTGCCGAAAGGCATCCGTTTAAAGGGGTTGAAAATTATTTCACGGACTCCCTCTTATATCAAGATCCGGAGGAGACTAATGAAACCCCACAACCAGAGGAGCCAGACTCTGGTAATGAAGCTGACATTGAGCCTGAGAAAGAAGAGTGCCTGTGGGAGTTGGAGCCCATTGTAAAGAACACTAATAAGCTCGATGTTGATAACGCCACCGACGATGCGGGTGGTTGGTACATTAATGAAGATTTAGATTTTGCGTATTTTCCTCTGTATGTTTCCGATCCAATACCGTCGGATACCACTACCGACGTGGACGATGACCTCTGGTCGGCAATAGATGCTTTGACATCTTTGCATGTACCGGTGAAATCATCCTTCGGACATACCAAGATAATGGTGACGCGCAAGAGTCTGTATTCATGGTTCCAGCCAGACGAAAAGGCCAAAGACCAATACTTTTTGGGCGAATCGCGTCTGAACCAATGCCCAACGAAGAATCGGAAGGTGAGGATGAATCCCCTCAGTTCGATCATTATGAACCGAAAACGCTCAAGATGATGAAGCGCATGGGGTATGATCTAACCAACAGGCCAGGATTGAACTTCGGAAAAGGAAGAAGAACACTGCTTCGATCCTTTGTACCGAAAGGAAAAACCCCTGATTACTATCATCAGACGTGCCGGGGTTGGGCTATATATCAACTCCAGTGCCATCAGCCTCTGATTCGGAGAGACTGTCAAGTCATGACTGCTCATCAGACACGTCGTCGTGGGAATCAGATGTCAGTGTCGGCAACATCTTCAAAGGGCTTTCAGTAAACATGGTTTCGACAAGCCATATGGAGGATGAAGATGAAGAAATGATCCACCTGATACAGATCCTTGGATCAAACATTTGAATGCTCTTTGGGATATCCGCTTTGAACAGCGTGAGCCACCCACAGATGACAAGGTTGTTCAAGTCAACCTAGGAGATGAAGCCAATCCTAAACCCATCTTCATAAGTGACGGCCTGTCACCTTCGGAGAAGAAGGATCTTATATCTCTTGTACAAGAGTATATAGACGTCTTCGCCTGGAATTACGAGGACATGCCTGGACTTGATCCTCAAGTGGCTATGCACCGCCTCAACATCAATCCGGATGTAAAACCTGTCAAACAACAGCAGCGACGGTTCCGTCCCGAAATAATGGAGGCAATCCAATCAGAAGTTAGGAAGCTTATTGACTCCGGCTTTATCAGGGAGGAACAACATCCCGATTGGGTAGCCAACATCGTACCCGTTGCCAAGAAGAACGGGAAGATCCGGATCTGCATCGACTTCCGCGATCTAAACGAGGCCTGCCCCAAAGACGAATTCCCATTGCCAATCACGGATGTCATGATTGACAATACTTGTGGATTCGAGCGAATGTCCTTTATGGACGGGTTCTCAGGATATAATCAAATCAAGATGTATCCCGATGACGAAAAGCACACCTCCTTCAGGACACCTCTAGGGGTATATTGCTACACCGTCATGCCCTTCGGTCTGAAAAATGCGGGGGCAACCTACCAAAGGGCCATGAATGCCATTTTCCATCGGCAGATACGCAAAACGGTGGAATGTTATGTCGACAACATCGCGGTGAAAAGCCGCACTAAAGGTGATCACATAGCAGATCTGAGGGTGGTCTTCGACATCATGCGGGCTCATCAATTGAAGATGAACCCCACCAAGTCCTTCCTGGGGGTAGCCAGTGGCAAATTCCTAGGGTTTGTTGTGACTTCCACAGGAATCCATTTGGATCCGGAGAAAGTCCGTGCTATCCAAGAGATGCAACCCCCCAGAAGCCTCAAGGAGCTCAGAGGATTAAAAGGACGATTGGCATACATCCGCAGATTCATTTCAAATCTCTCCGGGAGATGCCAACCCTTCGCTAAGCTGATGAAGAAGGGCGTTTCGTTCATTTGGGACGACGCTTGCCAGCAAGCATTTGAGGAGATCAAGCACTACCTCACCCAACCACCAGTCCTGGCAGCTCCGGTATCCGGAAAGCCTTTCCTGGTGTACGTCCGATCAATGGATCATTCTTTGGGAGCTCTACTAGCTCAGAATGATGACCAGGGGCGAGAACAAGCAATCTACTACCTAAGTAGAACGATGATCGGAGCCGAACATCGGTATAACCCGATCGAGAAGGAATGTTTGGCACTGGTGTTCGCCATTCAGAAAATGCGACACTATCTGGTGGGCCAAACCATAAATGTCATATCCAAAGTCAACCCCTGAGGTTACTTATGACAAAGCCTTCTTCACTAAATGGCCGGCTGGCAAAATGGGCCATATTGCTATCACAATATGAGATGCATTTTCTGCCACAAAAGGCTATTAAGGGACAAGCGGTGGCGGACTTCTTAGCTGAACACCCAGATCCCAGGGCAGCCAAACTCTACGAGGATCTCCCAGATGAGGTCGCCGAAGTCTGCCTAGCTCAGACATCGTTCGAAAGTCAAGTATGGCAACTTTTCTTCGACGGTGCATCAAGGGCAAGCCCGAAGGGACACACAGTAGCGGGGGTAGGAGTGGTACTCGTCTCCCCACAAAATTACGTGATTCCCCGAGCTATCTCGTTAACCGAGCCCTGTTCCAACAATGTGGCGGAATACAACGCTCTTTTGATTGGGATGCAATTCGCCGATGAGATTGGCGTTAAAAATCTCGAGGCATACGGTGATTCTAAACTCATCGTCAGCCAAGTTCGCGGAGAGTATGAGGTCAGGCATGAAGATCTAGTACCCTACTACAACGCGACAATCCACATGGCCGAGAGGTTTTCAAACTTCTACATCGACCATGTACCGCGCAAGCAAAATGCGCATGCAGATGCACTTGCATCCCTTGCTGCCTCCTTAGCTCTTCCAGCCGGAGCAATGGAGAAGGTATTCGTCTATAGCCACGACCTATACTGCCCAAAAAGTCCCCTCGGAGACTACCAGAGGTCAACGGGAGATCGTCGCGGTAAGGAAACACTTGAAGTGTCAACCGATCCAGAGCTTAAAGACTGGCGATTCCCCTACATTGATTTTGTCTTGTACGGCATCTTGCCCGAAGACACCAGGGAGGCGGCTGCCATCCGAAGGAAAGCCTCCAAATTCTACTACAATGCGATTTCGCGAACATTGTATCGTAGATCGCATGACGGGATCCTGCTCCGGTGCCTCTCATCAAAAGAAGCCCACGAAGTGTTGAAAGAAGCCCACGATGGTACGTGTGGAGCTCATCAACCTGGCCCGAAGCTGGCAAACCGACTCCAAAGATTGGGTTACTACTGGCCCAAGATGGTTGCCGATGCTGTTGCCTATGCCAAAAGATGTCACGCCTGTCAAATACATGGCGATTTCATCCATCAAGCACCAGGATACCTCCACTCTACGACCTCTACCTGGCCGTTCGAAATGTGGGGGATGGACGTGGTTGGTCCTATCAGCCCACCATCATCAAAGGGACATCGGTTCATCCTAGCGATAACCGATTACTTCTCAAAGTGGGCCGAAGCTATCCCTTTGAAAGAGGTGAAATCTTCTAACGTGATCAAGTTCGTGAAACATCACGTTATTTACCGGTTCGGTGTGCCTCGGCGGATTGTCCATGACAATGGACCCCAGTTCATCAGCCAGGCTTTTCAGAGATTCTGCGCCAAGTTCAGAATCCAGAGTGTGTCATCAACGGCATACTATCCGCCCGCTAACGGCCTCGCAGAAGCTTTCAATAAGACTATTGGCAAGCTTCTCAAGAAATTCGTCTCAAAAAGTCAACGAGACTGGGACGATAAGTTGGGCGAATGCTTATGGGCCTATCGCACGACTGTGCGAACCCCAACTAAAGCCACGCCATTTTCCTTGGTGTACGGATGCGAAGCCGTCCTTCCACTGGAAATCCAAATTCCATCTCTTCGCGTCGCCTTGACAGCGGAAATGACAACAGAGGAGAAGCATCGACAGCGACTCCAAGAATTGGAAGCCTTGGACGACAAGCGTCTGCAGGCCCAACAACAAATCGAGCTTTACCAAGCTCGTATCACCAGAGCCTTCAACAAGAAAGTCAAATCCCGAACTTTCAAGAAAGGCGACCTCGTCTTAGCCGTCCGAAGACCCATGGTCATGACGCACAAGACGAAAGGAAAATTCCAACCCAAATGGGAAGGACCGTTTGTAGTAGAGTCAGTCTACTCAAATGGATCGTATCGCCTCATAACCTCAAATGGCGATACACTCATGATGCCAATCAATGGCAAATTCCTGAAGAAATACTATCCCTAGATGGCATTCTTCCACCGATCAAGTTAAAAATACACCTCTGATCGGAAACATCCAACGCCTCCGACGGCTAAAGATAGAGGAAAATGTTGGCTTTTAAGTCCAACATAAGTCTTCGACAACTCATCATGCTGAGGGGAATAGCATGGCTAGCCCAACTCAAACGGTAGTTGGTAAAGGCATGACAAACCCGTTGACAGCTGAGGATTTGCTAAAAATCCTAAGGGACACGTTCCCATTTGATCCGACGCCTCCGACGGCTAAGGATAGAGGAAAATGTTGGCTTTTAAGTCCAACATAAGTCTTCGACAACTCATCATGCTGAGGGGAATAGCATGGCTAGCCCAACTCAAACGGTAGTTGGTAAAGGCATCTCAAATCCGTTGATAGCTGAGGGTTTGCTAAAAATCCTAAGTGGACTTGATTCCACTCTTCCCTCCAAAAATCCCTTACCAATTCTCATCCATAGAATGGTAGGACCACAAAATGCAATCATTACTATGTTAACACTATACCTCTGGTAATGAATACTCTTTGTCGAGTATAAACCTTGCTTGTTAACTCTGCATAGAGTAACAAACTCTCAAATTTGCCAAGTTAACACTATACCTCTGGCACTTCAAATTCCACTTGTCAATTCTCATCAATAGAATGACAGGTCCTCAAATTGCTCCTATCGCAAGCAAATTCTTGTCAAGTTAATATCACACCTCTGACAAAACTACTGTTTAAAGTTAACATTACACCTCTAAGCGGTACCTCGAGTGCCTGTCAAGTTAATATCACACCTCTGACAGTCACCTTTCTTCAGACTTCCATATCGAAGCTGAAATGGACGATGCCAAGTTAACACTACACTTCTAGCATCCGAGTCATTGCTAAGTTCAACAATACACCTATGGCTATGACCTTTCCTCGACTTCTTTAAGCCGAGACGACTAATGCCAAGTTCAACATTACACCTCTAGCATTACTATCACTGTTAAGTTAAACATCACACCTATGACAGTGACACCCTCAGTTTTCCCAAATAAAACTGAGATGCTGATGAGTTAGGTTAATATCACACCTCTAACTCACATCCTTGTCAAGTTAACATTACACTTCTGACAAGACTACTTCTAAACCGTTAAGTTAATATCACACCTCTAACGGTAAAAATCTTACTAGATTCCCCACGAGTCTAGTTTCATTTGATATTCTCCCCAACCGAGTATCAAATTCATTTTGGAGGCAGTGTTGGTTAACATTACACCAATAAACAATGCTTCCATCAAAATCCCCAGCTGATCTTAAATCAAGTTAATCCCAAATCCTTGATAAAAGTTCACCTTCTCTGGGGGTACGCACTCCACTTGTCACTTTCTTTTATAAAGTGGCAGGTCCACCAAAATCATTCTTTTGCTTCTAAAACAAAACATTCAAGACAACAGAAAGAGGCAAAAAGAAAAGTGTCACTTTTATTGATATTCAAGCATATGAAAGTGATACAAAATGCTCTCTTATACAATAAGATTGAGTGTTACAATTAAGGAGTACAAAGAAGTCCCTCTCTCTCTCTCAGAGGCCGTACTCACTCCTTGAAACCGCATCTGATCCCAGGTGCACAATTGGAACCGATTGCGCCATGGCAATGACGCAAAAGTCGAAAGCGCCCTAGCTGATTAAGCTAAGAGCAATGGTGTTCTTGAGGTCCGGTGGCAACAGAAGGTCCTGCAACCCTTCGTTCAGGCGCGTCTCTTTCCCTAGCAGACCATCCAACGAACATGGGGTCACTCCTGGGGTGAGAGAGGAAGTTTAGGAGTCATCACAAAGGATGCTACCCTCCACTAGGTCCAGCGGCAGCAGAAAGTCCTGCATTCATCACCATCCCTTTCCCCAGCAGGCCACCCAACGGAATGTCCTTGATGTCACTTCTGGAGTAGGGAGAGGAAGAGGATCTTTCCGCCACCGTAACCGCCGGACCACCCTCGCCGATACTCAGCCTATCCGTCTCTTGCACCAGATCTGAAGAGACCTTGGCGAGGGTTGGGTCCTCGTCAGAGATATAATTTAATCTCTCACAAACGACGAGGACCATAATTTAATCTCTCACAAACGAACGTGGAGCAAGTTCGCCAGCCGGTATATTCTTTCTGGGGCCCAGCAAACCTGAAAAAGGACAAGCAAGCCTACCTGCAAAGAATAAGCGAGAGTCAGAAAATCTGGAACTCAGTACATTTTTATAAAGGAAACTGAGTAACAGAACGCGGCAGCCATTCAAGACTTCAGACGCGGGAATGACCCGCACAGTCAAACAGACGCAAGTCAAACTGCGCCACGCATAGGATTCAAACGCGGCCTCAGTTTGTACCCGCGCCTAATGCACCAGACGCAAAGAATTTCAGAACGCCAAAAATTGCCATCTCTCTGTTGGGTGAACAGGAGTTGCAAGATTCAGGTCTGAAACGCGCCAAGGCAGTAAAACGCAATGGGCAAAGCCAGCGTCAAGCGCCTGCATTCAGAGAAGTCAAGTCACTGGCACAAATTCCAGAGGAGGAATGCACCGGGACTTCATTCAGATGATCATGCCGAAGTTCAGGCTATACACATCATCGGGGGACATACCAGCAGAGACCTCTGGCCAGAGTTGGCCTCTCTGCACCCAAACGCAGGCGTCCAAGATGATCCGAGAGGGGGTTCTTCTTGAAGAGACCAAACCGAAGCGTGAGAGCTCTGGGTCATCTTCATCCTCGGAATTACCTTCGTCCATGGAGACGGAGTCCCTATCAAGAAACTCTTTTCTGAAGAAGGTGGGACTTCTCAGAGCAATCCAAAGAGAAATAATCCAAGCTTGGATCATAGAAGGGGAGCGCACCCTATTTATAGGCAGGCCCTAATAACTGCCATTAATGGGGCGTTAATTGGAACCGTCACGCACGATTGTCAAAGCCCAGTGGAGGATTGACGTGTGGAACGCCGCTTTGGAAACCGTCGCAAGCACCGGTTTTCAACCGCCCGCGTCGGTTTTGCATTTAAGGGCAGTAACTCCTGAGTCCAATGAGGAGTTGACGCGTGGATACCTGCTTTGGGAATCAACGGATGACTCGGAATCCCAATCGACAGTGGAGACCTGACGAGCAAAGATCTCCTAAAATCTTTTGAGTCAGATCACATTAGACGCAGATGGGAAAGCCGCGTCCCTTCAGCAGACAAGGCTGCATCTCTTGCGTCTGCCCGATCCGCACAAGACAGATTTGCGTTATTCAGAGCTGCGTCTCACCTTGTGATTGACGCTGCGTCTCACCCCAGGGACTGACAGCCGCGTCTTACTTTACGGATCAATGCCGCGTCTCATCTTTTGATTGACGCCGCATCTCATCAAGGAGACCGCGTTCCGATTTGTGATTGACGCCGCGTCTCATCAAAAGGACTTAGTAGAATCTAAGTTCTTATGAAATGATGACCGCGTCTCACTTTATGATTGACGCTGCGTCTCAGTAAAAGGACTTAGTAAAATCTAAGTTCCGGTAGACTGACGACCGCGTCTCACTCTGTGATCGCCGCTGCGTCTCGTCAAAAAGACTTCGTGAAATCTAAAGTCCCCATAGATTGATGCCACGTCTCATTCTACGGGATTAATGCCGCGTCTCGCCTAGACCGCGTCTCATTAAAAGAACTTAGTCCTACCTAAGTTCAGTAATCACGACTAGTGATCAAGAGTTGGACTCATCCACAACAGGACAAAGAAATTGGGACAAAAGCTCTAAAGAAAACTTCTATTATATCAAGAAATGATAGAAGTGGATACAAACACTCTTAATAAATAGAGTGTCCCTTTTCTTTACAAAAAAAAAAAGAAGAAGAAAAGAAGGCTAAATGTCCTGGTTCGCCAAGGAACGGATTTGTTCCCTAAGGCGGTGAATCTCATGCTGGCGCGTCCTCTCAGCCTCCATGATAGCCCGGTCCCGCAGCTCCGCCTCAGATAAGAAATTTCTGGCAGCCAGCTGCATCTGCAGAGATTCCACCCTGGAAGATTGTAGGGATAGACTCTCTTCAGCACGCGCCGTAGCAGCCCGTTGCTCCTCAAGCTCCTTTTTGAGGGAAACAAGTTTCTCCTCATTTAGCGCAAGAACAGCTTCCGCCTTGGCGATAATGTCCCGAGTTCTGAGGATGACTTGCTCCGTGCTCTGCACACTGAGCTCAGATTCTCTCGAATCTCCGGCTAATTTTTGAAATTCAGCCTTGGAATATTCAAGGTCACGGACCTCGGTAGCGATCTGTGCCTCCGCCTCCTGTCGCTCCCGTTCCTGATCAGCTAGGAGCCTAGTCAAGGTGGCCTGGGCTTCATCAAAAGAGCCAGCATCTTCCAAAGATTCCAGCTCCCGCAGGTTATCTCCAAGTTGCTCTACCACCCGCAGGCATGCCCTGGCAAGTGAAGGGCCTCCCGCCAATTCGACGCTCATGGCCATATTTTCAAGAAGCCTCTGGGCGAACTGGAAGGTGCTGTGTCCACGGAAGATGAGATCAATACATGATCCCATCGAGGTGAAGAATTGTTGCACCATCTGACGTGCCAGCTCCCCCATGTCTTCACCACCTAAGAAGCTTCCCGACCCTTTTTCTGTCACGGGATGAGGGATATAGGGCGGGTCTTCTCGCACAAGAGCCGTGCCGGCCGTCGATGTAGCAAGAGCAAGACTACCCACTGGCGCTTCCTGGAGCGCTGCCTCTGCAGGAGCTTCCACGACCAAGGAAGGAGTTGTAAGCACAACCTCTTCAGAAACTTCCACCGAGGATTGAGCTGTGTGGCCTTCTGGAAGGGTGCCGATCGTCGGACTCCCCACCTGAGCCCCCTCAGTCAGAGCTGCCTTACTAGGTTCGAGGTCCAGAGGCGTCGAGTCCTGTAGAGTGGGAGTCTCCCCAGCTTCAGCAGTAGCCTTCTCCACCGGCGGAGTGAGAGCCTCCTCAGCCTCAATGGTTGTTTCCCCTCCTGGCAAAGGGGAAGGCTCCCCAACTTCAACAGCTACCCCCTCCGAGGTTATCTCAGCGGCCGAAGCCTCAATCCCCTTGGGCTGGGTCAACTCTGTTTCCATCGCCTCGACATGCGAGGAAGTTATACCTTCAGCAGGGATTATCGCCAGCGGTAACGCAGTCGATGATTCACCCCCGTATATTTTCTCCTCCGAGATGTGGAAGAATTTGCTCTGATCAGGAAGAGCGGGTTCATCGCCATGGTCGACTTCATCTTCAAAGTCACTTTCTCCCGATGACGAAGAAGACGATAGCGCCACACGAGGAAGCTCTGCAACAGGAGCCTTACCCCCAATCACCCCAGTGGTAGGACTAGGGTCGACTGCCCGAGGATTGGAAATAAAGACGCTAGGAGACCCCGGCTGCTGTACCTCGTCTCTCCCTTCATGAGCAGAAGGAAATTCGGGCTGAGTTGAGATTCCTGAAATCTCGACATCCTCTTCGCCCATTATGTCAACCTCCGGTGACTCAGCATCACCAGCAATAAGGGGTCGCTCAACAAGCTCCCCTTCCTCCACGGTCTTGCTGCATGACCTAGGAGCACGGACCAAGCTTGGAAAATCTTCATCTTCCAGCGGTTCCTCAACTCTAACAGGGACACCTTCAGGAGGAACCTCAACTCCAGCAGAGATAGCTCTGGATTGAGAGACTTCAGCCGTTAAGTCCCTCCGAGCCTTCTTTGGGGCAGGCTCAACTACAGAAGCAGAGCGTCGACGACGCTTCCTCGCCAATTGCTTCGACCTCCTTGCCGGTCGCGGCTCCACTCTCATTGCTGGTGGCTCCGCCCTCGTCGCTTGCGGCTTTGCCCTTGCCGGTCGCGGTGCCGCCCTCACTACTGGGGGCTCCCTCCTCGATCGTTTCTCGACCTCCCTCTGAGCTTTCAGGTACTGGTCGAGGAGTTTAGTACGTTTACTGGATTCAGACCTCTCCTCGAGACTGGCATTGATACTCTCAAGACATGAAGACTCCGGAATAAGATCTGGCGTCTGGCCGGCTTGGGAGTACCAAATACAGAAGCTGAAGCTCATACGGCACTTAGGCGCCTCGTCGGGTAGATGGAACGTTGCTCCCGTCCCTCCAGCCACACTGTAATACCAAGCCCGAGCGCCTTCGAACAGGTTCCCGTCAAAGGCAAGTTGAGCATTGGGATTCCCGACGTAAAGCTGATCATAGCCAAATTGTCGGGCAAAACGACTTGGCATATACGGTTCGATAGTGCAGGAAGTTCCTTGGCGAAATAGCACATATCCTGGTCGTATATTGATCAACCACCAGAAGGCTCCAGCAGGCAATTGCGAGAAGTCATCCCGCCCAGCGACATCCGTGAACAGCTCCCCGGGGGCTGCACCTTGAACCTCTGGAAAACAACGGTTAAGCTGATAGTTCGTGGCACAGGAAAGACGCTTCCTAATGTAATACAGGTAGGTGTCATGCCACTCTGAACGTTCCAGCCACTGCACAAATGGGATATGATCCACGCTCCCACGCGCCGCCGTCATTAGAGATGGGCAATGCATCACGTACCAAGCCATGAGGTACGTGTAAGGCAGCTCAATCCGCGGGTTGGGGTGCCTCACCGTCGGGTTCCCCTCTGAGTCGGTATACGGCTCCCCACGAGAATTAGCAGTCTTTGGGGGTTCGCAGAAGCTCTTGGTCAACACCCGCAGCCCGCTTTGAATACCAGCCACCACGGCGGGAAGAAGGGCTATGGGGTGGCCATGAGCCAAGAGTACCGCCGGGTACACCACATCTGCCACAATAACTTCATGTGGTAGCGTGGGCACCACACACCTTTCAGCCACAACATCAGGAAGCCCGCCAACAGCGCCTGATCAGAAATAGGGGTCCGGGCTTGATGGTGAAAGCTCTCAAAGACCAAGTCAGGGTCGAAGCCGTCCTCGTTCGACTCCGTGGTGTAGAACTTGTCAGAAGCTGCGTCGATCCTGTCTTCAACTTCCCCACCAGAACTAGGAGCTAGTCGGATTACTGGGAGATCCTTATTGCTGACATTATTAAACAGATAATCAGCCCAGGATAGTTGCTTGACGCCTCCTGACCTCCAGGCAGTTGTCTGACCGCAGATGTAGAAATGGCACATCACCTCCCAGTAGGTCTCATACACTTGAGGAGATTCTTTTTCCAAAAGGCGCAGCTCCCTGGTGGTTGGGACAAATTCCTCGTAAGGAATATCCCCTGACGACAACCCGGAGACCTCATACAACTCGTGTAGGGCAAGGCCCATCTCTCCGACCGGAGTAAAGAATGTCCCCGTCCGAGGATTGTAGCGCTCCAGAATCCCAAAGAAGTTATGAGAACTCATCGGGACGCCCCACTGCACGGCCCTGACTGCTGGGTACAGCCCCACACGCTTCAGCGGCCCCTCAAGATTGGTAAGGACAAAACCCACCATCCTGCCCCACCAGTAGTTCCCTGGAGAATGGACCCATCCATACGCACGGAAGTCGACAGGATAGTCACCCCCTGCTTCTATGAAGGAATTGAGGAAGGTGGTAGCAAGCTCCGGGATCTCTCCAATTGGGATTTCAGGCTTGGACGACGCAGGGAACAGTCCGACAACTGACCCGTCATGACTATCATGGCGGTCTACCTTTTGGAGGCCAAAGTCACCAAGGGCGATCTCAGGGATACACTGGGAAATGTCCCATTCCATCTTTCGGGGGACAGACATGTGTTGAAAGTAGGACATCGGGAACATCCTCTCCATGTCTGGAAGAAAGAATCTTCCGCCCTTTATCTCACGGAGCCATTTATAGGTCCCCTCAGACACACGACGGCCATCATCATAGATATGATCCCCAAAGAAGAAGGCAGGCTTCTCCAACCTGACACCGTCATCCGTTTTGAGCGCGGCATCGGTCATAAGTGCCCGAAAGGTTCTCCTGTTAACATTAGAGAGCCTGCGATCCAGCAACTGGTCAGCAGTCACGGGGACACTCATTCTTTGCACAAAGGTCAAGCCCCGGTCGGCACCACCCACGCGTCCAAAGTGGTGCATCTTGGCGAGTGAACCTGAAACATGCGGCACTGCAAAAGAAAAAGACACTTGGTCAGGTACTTTGCCAAAAATAAGGGAAGACGCTAAGTGTTCATAATTCAAAACGCAGCCGAGACATTGGACGCAGGAGTTATCATCCGCGTCCAGACCTGCGAACTTGCACCAAAACGCAGAAGAGATACTGGACGCAGGAATTTTTCGAATCCGCGTCCAGACCTGCAAAGCTGCGTTCTGCAAACCAAGACTTATGAAAACTCTAAGTACTTGGACTCAAACGCCAGATTCTACAAAATCGGCGGTTGAAGACACGGAACGCAAGGATCAAATCCGCGTTCTGCAAACCAAGACTTGTGAAATTTCAAAGTGCTTGGACTCAGACGCCAGCGCCTGATGGCACAAAACGCGGCACAGAACGCATGGATCAAATCCGCGTTCTGCAAATCGCGTCCAGAGACCTTCACAATTAGAAATATTCTAAGTGAAGGACCCAGAGTGCAGAGTTCACCAGCGTCGGATCATCAGGCCCGCGCCCCGGTTATCATCTCAAGGACAGCGTCCGAGAATCAAACACGATCTTGTGTTAAAGGTCCTTAGGGTTCTATGAACATGTTTTAATGGCGGAACCCACACCGAAGGTGCATTTTTACCTCGGAAAACACCCTCCTGCGCAGAGGAAGCATCTCTCTCAGCCTCGGCGACGGTCGCCCTTGAGGTCGATGCAGTCGGTTTCGTCTTGGGAGCCATTGAAGATCAAGAAATCCGAGCGAGGAGATGAATAGTTGAACAGAGAAGGAAGTTCTTTTTCTCAGAGAATGCGTTCGTTCGGAGAAGAAGATACATCTCTCCAACTGTTGCCTTTTATAGGCACGGAGATTCGCGAAGATACGCAGCGTTTGGCCCAATAAACGCTGCAGCGAATCGCTGCCTGACGCGTGGAGCCAAATCATTGTTTGAACAAGGAAGATCATGCGTCGCGACCCCGCCACAAGTCAGAAGTTGACACGTGGAGCAGTTCATTTAATGAACCGGGGGATCCACGCGCCAAAAGGCGAAATCTCGCCGTTTCCCCAGGCCAGCTGGCGGCGTAATCATGACATGGCACAGGCGCGCGCCCCAAAGTACGCAGCTCTTCGGTGGACATGCCCCGTCAGCATCATCATAAATGCATCCAGAAAATCGCGTCTGCATTTCAAGAGATGCGTCTCTCCAAAGTCCGCGTCCCCTCAAACAGGCCAAACATCGCGTCTCGCTAAGAAGTCGCGTCTTTAAGCAGTCTCTGCTTTTTCAAAAAGGAACCTGCGTCCAGTCTCCTGCTTCTGCAAAGTCAGTTCAACAGTACACTGACGCAAACAGACAACCAACCACTCCCGGCCAAAAGCGCACCCGTGACAGACTAAAAGCAATCGGGGAGGTCTAGACTGTGTATCTAGACACTCAACACGATCAACTCTGACGGCTTCAAAGAGTTCAACAGTACACTCACGAAGACCAATTCCAGATAAGATCAAGCCCAAAGCATCAACAGTCCAGTCATAAACGCGAACACGGCTAAGATCCAAAGTATTCCGAAATCCGTCCCATTCAACTGCGGAATATCAGAAACTTTGGAGGGGGTTCTGTAGGCTGTCTAAAAATGACTAACAGACCAGCCATTAAGGAAGCAGTCTCAAGCTCTAGACGCGAGGAAGCGAGGCCCGCGTCTCAGCATTAAGACGCGTTGGCTCTACACCCGCGTCTCAACGTCCAGACGCGTCGGCCCAAAGCCCGCGTCTCGACATCAAGGCGCGTCGGCCCGACGCCCGCGCCTCAGCGTCCAGACGTGAAGGCCCGAAGCTCGCGTCTCAGCATTAAGGCGCGTTGGCTCGACGCCCGCGTCTCAACTTCAAGGCGCGTTCGGCCCAACGCCCGCGTCTCAGTTGCAACTGCCCTGATTGCGGGGCCAGTCACCGCGCATGTAGCGGGTAGTGGCCCCTCATTCGGGAGCGTTTTCAGGAGGCACCTTCACCCCCTGAGACCCCTATAAATAGCCTTGTTGTTATGAAAAAAAAAAGTTTTTTTGAGAAGATCGAAGCTTTGGAAAGGTGGAGAATTAAGAAGGTCAAGGCATCATCAAGATCGATCGAATCCAGGCAAGAGGATCATCAAGAGGGAAGCACGACTTCAACAACAGACAGAGGGAGGAGACTCTTCAGCGAGCTTACTGAGTACTAGCCGCTCTTCGCCTACCTCCTCTTTGAGAGTTTTGGTAGACTGAGCCGAGTTACTCTTTCTACCGACCGAAGAGAAGACCCCCGACGGTCCAGGACGGTCATCTGGTCAACGGAGAACAAGATTCACTCTCCATCGCCACACGAAGAACCCAGCCTTAAACAAAGGGAAGATTCAGACATCCTCCCTCCCTTGTAACTGGAAAAGAGGAAGAGTAGTTCTTTTGGTTGTAATCGTTTCGCTTGAATCAAGGAAATCTTTTACAGCTAAAACCACTTTCTCCGACCACCAAATTTTCCGGCGCGTACAAGAAGGTCTATTTATTGCTTGACTAATTACTCTGCTTCGCAGCGGATGTTATGGCCTAATTCTCGTAACTGCATGATCTACACATGTTGATTGTTGTAACAGTCGTGATTCCTGGCGCTTGATTGTTGTGATTACATGTATGAAAATCTGTATCTATTCATAACTATCTAGGTTGGAGGGTGTGACATGTCATGAATGTGGGGAAAGACCTGGCTGCGTAACAGTCAGCCGAGATCGGGGACGACCTGTTCTCGTGGTTGCCTTGCGCGGAGCTGCAGTCTCCGGAATAGAGGGAGCTCCAGGATGATATGGAGCATCAGAGCTATCGGGACGGAAGTATCCTCAAGGAGAAGAGTGACCGCACAGTGGACCAAACTGGCTCTGGGAAGATGTGGAGTGATAAAGTTTTCTGGTTGCTCGGACATGTGGTGTCATCTTATGAGTATCAATTTTTGACCACTATAGATGCCCCCCATTTTTTGGCTTGTCGGAGTCTGTAGAAGATAAGTCGGAAGAGTGGATTTGATAGATCTTTTCATCTTGATGCTTTAGGCAGAGGTGGATCTTGAAATTAAAAGTGGGTTGTTTGAATTGACTTGGAGATCACGCTGTTGTTAACAGCTGGCATGCCAATCAGTTGGTTTTCTTAAAATTTATAACCGCCGTCTCTTCAGATCCTGGCACCATGATGACTGAGGTCATATGGCTACATCGATTGATATTATGCCTCCTCGGTTGATCGAAGATTCCAGGATGTGAACCGACTTTTCAGGGATTGGGAATTTGGATTAGAGATGATTTGGCTCTTCCCCCTCCATTTATAAATAGGATGGAGCCTTTGGGTGGAAGTAAACTCTACCATCTCCTATGTAAAACTTCTGTATTCCTCCATTGTTGTTTTGCTAGGTCACCATATATCTCCCTCTCCTCTTCATCATCAGATGGAGAATAGAAAGGGAAAGGAAGAAGATAGTGGTTGCCCTCTCGTTGTTTGGGAGGCTGGTTGGCACAATATATTAGTCGTTGTGATGATCCTATCACATTACATCAGCAGTTGTGACAGGGCTCTGCCACTGGGGGTGATTATTTGCTAGCTTGTTTCGGTTAGAGCCGATAATCTAGTTCCGAGTCACCAGATTTTTAGGGGGTGAGGATCATTCCATGAGATTCGACCCTCCCTTCATATCGGGGGCATGAGGAAGGAAGAGAGGGGGCTCTTCGGTTAGGTGTGCTGGCAAATTGCTTCTCACCTCAGAGCTTGGACATCTTTCTCAGAACACCAAAGTGGAGAAATAATGCTTTCTCTATTTGAGGTACTTTCTCGGAGTCTGTCTGGTCGGGCGTCATTGCCTTGCTCTTGAAGGGCTTCTTGGGGACCATCGTGATGAGCGGTGATGGTTTGGCTGCCTTGGAGGGTGTGAGCTGCTATCGAGGCATATGGTTGCTTGCTCTAGAGCCAAGGTGATTAGCTGCTTTCGGGAGATCTCCTCCGACGAACAAATCTTTGTTATTCATTTATTAGGGGTCCAACCATCATGGCGGAATAAGTTTCTGCATCTCATGTATTTCTTTCTCAAAGTATAAACACAGGGATGTAAATGAATTTCATGTATTCCATTTGTCAGATGTAACAACATAATGAAACTTAATAAAATGTAATGAAGTTTAATGACATGTATTTTGTAATAGAAATGACCGGGTCATGTTTAGATCTTGCCTTGTTTGAATTGTGGAATGATCATATGCCTTCAGAGGTCTGACTTCTAGATGGCAAGGATGTAATGTCTCTATGTTACCGTCTTCCGATGCTGACTCCATCTCTGAGCGTACATACATTGAACTTTGAGTGAATGAGAACTTCAGCTCCAGAAGTGGACTGGTCCATTTGGAAGGTCGCCTGAGGGGGCGAGCCGAGGGCAGCCCGGAGGTGGAAGTTTATATATGCTGATCTCGAATGGGGACCTCCATCTTGGAACGTACAAGCAGATGATTCCGAGTGAGGAGAGCCCTCAGCTGCGGAGCTGGGTAGGCAGTTGCTCAATTAGGGATGAGCCTTCTGAGGGATAGTTGCCCAATTGAGGATGAGTCTTAGGAACCTAGAGATTGATGTTTGTGTTATGATTCTCGAGTGGGGCTTCCCTCCTCAGAATGCACAAACAAAGGCAGTAGCCCAATCAGAGATGAACCTTTCGGATGGTAGTTGTCCAATTGGGGATGATCCTGGTAGTTGTCCAATTTGGATGAACTTTCAGACGGTAGTTGCCTAACCAGGGATGATCCTTGAGGGTGGCAGTTGCCCCCATCAGAGATGAGCCTTCCATAAAGCAGTTGCCCCCATCAGAGATGAGCTTGAGAGTGCCCAGAAGTAGATACTTGTGTTATCATTCTCGAGTAGGGGTTTTCCTCCTCGAAACACGCATACATAGGTCTCTGAGTGAGGAAAACCCTCAGCTATGAAGTTAGATTTGCAGTGGCATGATTAGGGATGAGCCTTTCGAGCGACTGTTGCCTAACCAAGAGTGAACCAGAGAGATCCTGAAAGCGAATGCTGATATTGTTGATCCCGATTAGGGAAATCCCTCCTTGGACATATAATCATAGATATCCGGGGAGCGGAGCTCATAGATTGGCCGCATGAGATCCGGTGAGCAGGCTCCACGGATCCTAAGAAGGATGAAGGGAAATGATTAAGAATCAAAATGTAATTTTATTAAATGATTTCAATAAAATACATGAAAGTGGAACGAGATACAAAGAGTATTATTTGTTAGAGGACTTCTGGATGGAGCTTTCTGCTGCCATTCTGTTTCGGATGCGGCTCTTGATGTAAAGATGTATTCCCAAAGATATCATTGTTAGACAAGACCTTTGAGATACTTGCGGAGGGACCGACGCTGGAAAGTTCAGTGTCCCTTGCAATCATCGAATGACCAATAATCCTTCGCTCTGGGATGGGAAGGATCGTGTTGCTTCGGTTCTGGAGGCTTCACCTAGGGTTGGCCCTTGATGGCTTCAAAGACGTCCTGGATCAAAAGCTTCAACAGGGTGAAGCCGTCGTCCACTTGGTAAGCTCAGAGTGAGCTCTACTGAGGTTCGGGAATAAATGTTTCTTGAAATCGCCCTGCATGTTACTCGAATTATCGACGGAGGGGCTCTCCTGATGTGGCTTCAGGTTTTCTCCATCATCGCCATTGTTGAGAGATTGGCTGGCGGAGCTCTTCTTGCTTCCTCTAACTGGATGTACAATTGGGATAGGTACATAACCTCACTCCAACGGGTGATATTATATTTCACCAGATGTTTCTACAACAGTGGGTGACTCGTAGCCCACTGATGAATGCGAGAGCGACGATATGTTCACTGCAGTTGTGAACTTTGGCCAGCTGACTCTTGAAGAAGTCGATCTATGCTTTGAGACTATCAGAGGGTCTCATCTTGATAGAAAAGAGGTGGTGATTGTTTTGCTTGAACTCCTGATGGTAGGAGTATTGAGAGAGAAACAACTTAGCGAGATCCTTGAAGTTGCGGATCGATCATGGCCGAAGAGAGTAGAACCAATTGGAAACTACTTCCTTCAACTTGGAGGGAAAGATCTGGCAAAAGATGTGGTCTCTCTGAGCATAGAACGCTATCTTGTTCTGATATTAGCGGAGATACTAGATTAGGTCACTCTGATCAGAGAGCAGTCAAAGGTTGAATCATGAACTTCTTGAGAAATTTACATTCCAATATATCCTCGCAGAAGGGAGAGTTGGATGCATTGGTGGTGATGGCTCTGAGTTTGCTGTATAAGCTTGTCGAGATCTTGGACGCAGACAAACTCTTCAGTCTTTCTCCGAGTATGATCGTGTTGATCCCTCATGCTGGGATGTGACGAACTCAATCTGCCGTCAGATTGTTCTGATAGATCAGGAGAGTCTGACCCATCTTGCCTTCGACTCTAAGAGTGCTCGTCGTTTTGGGCCTCTGTAGTAGTGATCCTTGCTGGCGATGGAGGCAGCCCTTGGTGTTTTGGAAGGTTGTGATTTGGGCGAGGAGCTGGTCATTTAGATGCTTCAACTCCTCCCGTTCACGGGCCATGTTTTCTCGATTACACGCCACTTGCTCTCGCTCTCGGTAAAATAGAGTCTGCTGCTTCGCCATGTCCTTCTTCATGTTAGCGAACACTTGGAGGAGTTGGCTTTTGTATGTTGATGACAGGTGGATGTCTCTGGCTACCCCCTGTGAATGTGCGAAAATTGTCTCTTTCACAATAGGGATAAGGTTGAGACTGCTCAGGGGGATGATGCCTTAACGGTGACAATGAATTTGCCTTTGGAGGTGGTCCCATTACCGGTAGTCGATTGCTTTTTTGGGGCCATGAATTTTGGAGGATTTTTAGGAAGGGCTTGATCGGGGAGAAATCTGAGTATTGGGACTCAGATCTCAATGAAAGCACCAATTTGTGGTAGAAATTTTCCTCCACGAGCGATCAAACGATCGATCCTCACAACAAGCGAGATTAGGGAGTGGGGTGTGTGTGTAAGATAAGATAATGCACATCACAAAAAGCAGAGAGACACATGATTTTTTACGTGGAAATCCTTAATAGGGAAAATCACAAGGAGGAGGAGAATCCACTATTATTCGCTGGTTATAAGAATTACAAAAATAATTTGCTAGAGTCCTAGTATTGGGCTTAGCTGGAAGGAAAAGGATCAAAAAGTCCTCCCAAAAGTTGACCCCCTTCTTGTTGTAAGAGAAGGTCTATTTATTGCTTGATTGATCACTCTGCTTGGCAGGGAATGGTACGCGAGTAATCCTCATAACCGCATGATCTGCACATGTTGATTTGTTATAACAGCTGTGATTACTAGCGCTTGATTGTTGGGATTACATGCACGAAAATCTGTCTCTGTTCATAACTATCAAGGTTGGAGGGTGTGACACATTATGAATGTGGGAGAAGGATCTGGATGCAACAGTCGATAGAGATCAGGGATGACCTGTTGCCATGGTTGCCTTGCGCGAAGTTGAAGTCTTCAGAATGGACGGAGCTCCGGATGACTTGGAGCATTGGAGCTACTAGGATGAAAGTATCCTCGGGGCGAAGAGTGAACCAAATTGGCTTCGAGAGGATGTGGAGTAACGGAGTCTCCTGGTTACTTGACACATGGTGTCATCCTATGAATATAATTTTGACCACTACAAATAACAAAAAATCAATTCAATTTTTCTCTTTCTTGAACTATTGTAACATGGATCAGAGCCAAATCTCTGATCATTCCCCAATTCAAATTCCATGTTTTGTTGATGATTTCACGAGGTTTACTTGAGTGTATCTTATGCATCAACAATATGATATCCTACTATATATAAAAATTTCAATGCTATGATTCTTACTCAGTTAATGTAATGTTGGCGCAGAGGTCTTTCACCTTAGTTTTGATGATGACTAACTTATGAAGGTTAGTTTGCTAATGATCTTGTGTTTTTATAGTTTCTGTTATTGATCAAGATCTTAATAGGTGTTTAGATTCAACAAAAAATTCAAAGTCAAGCTTTAGAGCTAACACGTTTAGATTCAAGAGCTCGTACGTCAAGATCGTATCTAGCACTCAAAAGAATCAAGTTCTATGGATCGGGTTTGGATCGAGTCGTCTTGAAGATGAAGATCGACAAGAAGACTTACATCTTGGTTTGTTTAGTTTTTGTTTAGATCTTGTATAAGAATAGATTAATCTTGATATGCTCAAGTATACGCACACACAAGTTCAATAGTTTTGGTTTTTAGTTTAACCGGTTTTGAATTTTCAAGAATACATATATGGTTTTCATGAATAGATAGAATCAAACAAGTTTTACATGTTTAAATGTATATTGGATTCCATTCATATACATTATTGTTTCATATTGTAGAAAAACTTATTTTGATGATACTAGTTCATGCTTTAAAATTTTGTTTTTAACAAAATTTAGTTTTAGATTTAATGTCTAAATGTTGACTGAGATTTCCTGCACACAAAATACTGAATATTAGATTTAAGAAAAGATCGTGCGAGGTCTCAGTTCTAATCCGCGGTAGCAGGGCTATGCGGGTCGTGATCCTCAAGGAGGGACTGCGATGGAAGCGTTAAGCAAGTTTCTCTAAAAATTTATCTTTTTTAGTTAAATAGTGGTATTTACAATGGGTGGTAGAAAAGAATATGGAGATGATGTTGTATTTAATCTAAAAAGAAAAGAAATAAAAGAAAAGGAAAGAAAACTTATCTCTTTAGTCTGCTTGCCGTTTGAACCGTTGCGATGATTTTCCTTTCCTTCGAAGGCGTACAAGCATGGCATATAGGATCGTCCGCCTTCTTAACTATGGAATAAAAAGCAACTAGGGAATAAAAAGCAACTATGAAGACCTGTTCATCGCCATAGGCCATCAAGGTTCCTTCTTCGGCTAGGTATTCTCGAAGCAGATGGATCTCATGGTGGGCAAGACATTAGAGAAAGAAACAATGACATAGAACAAGATTAGAAAAACAAAGATAAGGCGAGAATAAAGAAACAATGAAACAAGAATAAAAACAAACCAACCTCGAGCAGATTTTTATTAACAATGGGGGAAAAATAAAAACTTACACCGATGTCACCTCAGTACAAGTATGATTTCTTCCTCCATGAAAGCATCTCCACTCTCAGTTACAAAATTTACAAAATAAAATCTAACCTAAAACCTAAACCCTAGCTTTTGGCCCTTGGCTCGCCTCTGGACGCTCTGTACGTTGCACTGCAGGTGATATTTATAGGGCAGAAGGAAGTAGAGTCCCATCACAACACCTCCACGAAAACTCGTATCTGGATAAGATCAAAGTGCCGCGTTTCCGCGGCTTTTGCCGCGGATCCGCGGCACTCTGGTGACGTCTGGCCACGTGCTTTGGCGCGTGGCCTCTCCTGGTCCGTCCCTGTGGGCTTCTGCTTCTGGAATTTTGATCCTGGCCTTTTAATCTGGATTTTCGAGATAACTTGGTAATCAAGTTACTCTTAATCCAGATTTCTTCAAATTTTCTCCCACGAATTTTCTTTTTATCTTGGCCTTTTATCCTCATCCTGCATGTGTTTAGGGTTAGATAGAAGTCTATCCTTCCCTAATCTCTGATATTTGCAACTTTTAGCCCTTGTATTTGCATGTTGACTCTTTGTATTTGCGCTTTTTCACCTGGGCTTCAAACATGGGCTTGGATCTGGGCTTTTGGGCTCTTTAGGCTTTATTTATTGCTAAAATAACAATTCGAGGCCTGCACACAATAAATTACTAATTATTAATAAATGTGCAGAATTAAATGAATAAATATGAAAATGTGATGGTAAATATGATGATAAAAATGCACTTTTGACTACCAATCACACCCCTACACTTATCTTTTTGCTCGTCCTCGAGTAAAAACAAAGAAAAGAAAAAGTTAATCTAACCTAACTCACTTTCGTAGGAATCACGATTGCACTTAGCACGTGCAACAAGCCGTTAAACCTCTAGGTTACCCTAGAGGACGAGTGTTGTCTCGTGAGGGTTTTCAGCGGATTGCACCCACAAAATCCATAAAAAGGAAAATATTTGAATTATTATTGAAGAGACTAAGTAGTCTATAAGTTTTAGGATTATCATTTTTATTCATTCTTCAAACCTGGTCTTTATAAAGTCAATTGTTATTCATTTTAAGTAAGGATTAAATTGAATTTCTAATATAGTCTTTTTCGTTACCAAAAGTCATACGCACCCTTGTGAATCTAGGAATTCCTTAACTTTGACTCTCATGCCTCTTTATTATTTTTATAACATCATCTAATTTTCTTTCGTGTAAGTATCAAGGCTTCTTGAGGCCCTCATACCTAACTAATTGACTATTAGATGTGTTAATATATTTATTTTTTTTTATTTTTTTTTGGCATGTATAACTCATCTAATTTTCTTTCGTATAAGTATCAAGGCTTCTTGAGGCCCTCATACCTAACTAATTGATTATTAGATATGTTAATACATATATTATTTTTCTTAGTCTTCTTAGGCTTTCTAATCCACCCATGTAACGAACTAAAGTCGATGACTCCCAAACCGGTTGGCTTTAGGGCACCAGGTGAGAAAACACCCCGCGGACTCAAATTCGAGTGAACTAGGCCCCAAAACTAAGGACTTTATTTTATTTACTCACCTTTAGGCATGAATACTTATGCTTCTTGAGGCACATGTATCAGCTTAATTGGTGATTTTTTATTTTTTTATTTTTTTTTTTTTATGAGGCACAAGGTCTTTGTCTTAGAATCCTAGATATGCATTTGATATGCACATTTCATTAAGGTAAAAATCAAGACTAATTATTTATTCAATTTCTCTCCTATACCTAAAATTAAACAATTTATTTATTTTGACCAAGTTTTTAGAAATCCTAATCGTGATTTTCCTAATCCTTAAAACTAACTTAGATTTCTTTCAAAAAATAAGTCAAAATATTTCCTTTTTATAACATTTTTTTTTTTTTTAGCAAATTTTTGTTAGTGTCTACCTATGTTAGTATGTTAGTAAAGCCCACCCCCACACTTATCTCATGCATTGTCCTCAATGTATGAATGAATGCATATATGCATGAAACAGAACAAGGGAAGGCGGAAGTTACCTTAGGGTGGTGGTTCCGGAGGTGGTCTAATTGGTCCACGAAATGCGGCCCAATCAAGATAACAAATAATTTAGTGGAACCCACCAGAAACTTTCCTTACATAACCCACTAAAATATATGTATAATCAATTTTTAGTATTTTCACCCCATCAAATTTCCAAATTTCATAATATATTTCAGAGTTAATTGTCTCAACCTCCTTGTCCCAAAATGGAGTATGAAAGGATGGAATTATTGACTTGGACATTATAGGTGCGGGAACGAATACCGACTCAGGGAAAATGCTCAAATCAAGTAAGGGCTCAGGAGTCGGGCTAGGTTCAAGAATTGGGTCCAAGTCAAGAAATTGAAACTCAAGTCCACAATCTTCTTCCCACAATGGAATGTGACCTAATATGGATGATATCTCTTTACTTCCAATATTAAGGAATTCTAGCTCATCGCCATACAATTCTTCAAAACTAAGGTCAACATCTTCCGTCAGAATTGTACAATCAGTTTCAGAAGTAAAGAGATTGTGAGAATCAAGGTCATGTTCAAGTTCTAATTCGGGAAAGGGAAAACTTGCCAAGTTATCAGAATTTGAAGTTTCGGCAAGTTCACATGATGGTACTGAATTAGAATCTTGTTGTCCAAAGCAACTTAGTTCGTCTGCTTTAAAAGAGTGGTCAGCGATATCAGAATCAGCCGGACGGTTAGAACGTAAGCATTGAACCATCAAATCAATATCATGATCACGGGCTAATTTAGCCTCGGTCATGGCAGCTAGCATCCCTTCATAGTCGATAGGTGCTTCTTGTTGAAAATAGGAAGGGTAATCTTGATAAAGTTGTGAGTCGGTGGACTCACGTATCATCATGTCTAAAATTGATGGTGAATTTTGCTTGGACTTATTTATACTCATCATTTCCAAGATAGATGGATTTCTATTCTGAATGGGTGGATCTGAGTATGAATCTTGGGAAGAATGTGGACTAGATGGATATGGAGGACAATTTGGTTGAGAATTAGACTCGGGGGACTCGAAACCCCATGAACTCTGTGACGAGTTGAAATTATTAATGAAATTATAGTCATAAGATGGGGGGTGTGGGTTATATTCGTTCGGATAAGACCATTCCGGCACACTAGATTGGTCAAAGTTAGAGTATGCCGGGTTGGTAATATCCGAATAATAGTTAGGGGTGTAATATGGATTAAAATTGGATTTATTCTTATATGCCATATCACACCAACAAAAAAGAAAAATTCTAACCTAAGTTAGGGTAGACCTATGACCTAGACGACTCCTAACTGGTTAGACCGTCCACAGGAGGTTGGGTGCAGACTTTGACCACAAGTTAATCAGCCAGGTCAGGGCAAGAGTGGTGGGAGGTTTTCCGTCAAAGACGTTCCTTAATTAAATAACCACCACACTTCGGGCTTTCGGCCCTCAATCCCCTTCCTAGACACTGATTTGGCAAGAGTCAACTTCCAACACCGTTCCCCCTTAGGATAATCTCCTAATTGAGTCCGAGATGTCCCTAGGGCCAACGTCTACTAATTTTTAAGTTAGGCTTGGGTTAGTGAGTGCTTGGGATATGATTTTTGGGCTAAGGAAGGGTGATGAAATCCCCACCTTATCTTGTTAATGGGTTATGCCCTTAAGATGAATTAGTGCAAGTGTACAAGATAAATAGATAAGAATCACTAAAAGCAGAAAATCAACCAAGAGATGAATCCTATTCTACATGCAATGCGTACGTACCTTGCGTCTCCAGCACTCTTCAACAGTAAATAAAATAATTGAAAAGACACGTGCCTAATATGCAAACGTCTAATCAAATTTTATTTTTAACAACCAATAATTTACTGTTGAATTATTAGCAATTTACAGGTATATCACAGAACAAAACAGAATAGATCAGTAAGCAGTAATCTCAAATTGCAGCAATCTGCAAAAAAATTTGAATCAGTAGTCCTTACTGTTGCCGCGTTTCCGCGGCTCTGGCCGCGGATCCGCGGCAAAACAGTGGGCTCCTGTGCTCTGCCTTCGAGGGCAGAGGCACAGGGCAGCTATATGTCCACTGCAGCTGCTGTTTTCTGTTTCCTGTTCTCCAAACCTGCAAACAGAAAAGAATAAAGAATTAGTTAAAAATTAAATTTTTTTGTTTTAGAGATAACTTACCGTCCCTCCCCGGCAACGGCGCCAATTTGTTGACTGAGATTTCCTGCACACAAAATACTGAATATTAGATTTAAGAAAAGATCGTGCGAGGTCTCAGTTCTAATCCGCGGTAGCAGGGCTATGCGGGTCGTGATCCTCAAGGAGGGACTGCGATGGAAGCGTTAAGCAAGTTTCTCTAAAAATTTATCTTTTTTAGTTAAATAGTGGTATTTACAATGGGTGGTAGAAAAGAATATGGAGATGATGTTGTATTTAATCTACAAAGAAAAGAAAATAAAAGAAAAGGAAAGAAAACTTATCTCTTTAGTCTGCTTGCCGTTTGAACCGTTGCGATGATTTTCCTTTCCTTCGAAGGCGTACAAGCATGGCATATAGGATCGTCCGCCTTCTTAACTATGGAATAAAAAGCAACTAGGGAATAAAAAGCAACTATGAAGACCTGTTCATCGCCATAGGCCATCAAGGTTCCTTCTTCGGCTAGGTATTCTCGAAGCAGATGGATCTCATGGTGGGCAAGACATTAGAGAAAGAAACAATGACATAGAACAAGATTAGAAAAACAAAGATAAGGCGAGAATAAAGAAACAATGAAACAAGAATAAAAACAAACCAACCTCGAGCAGATTTTTATTAACAATGGGGGAAAAATAAAAACTTACACCGATGTCACCTCAGTACAAGTATGATTCCTTCCTCCATGAAAGCATCTCCACTCTCAGTTACAAAATTTACAAAATAAAATCTAACCTAAAACCTAAACCCTAGCTTTTGGCCCTTGGCTCGCCTCTGGACGCTCTGTACGTTGCACTGCAGGTGATATTTATAGGGCAGAAGGAAGTAGAGTCCCATCACAACACCTCCACGAAAACTCGTATCTGGATAAGATCAAAGTGCCGCGTTTCCGCGGCTTTTGCCGCGGATCCGCGGCACTCTGGTGACGTCTGGCCACGTGCTTTGGCGCGTGGCCTCTCCTGGTCCGTCCCTGTGGGCTTCTGCTTCTGGAATTTTGATCCTGGCCTTTTAATCTGGATTTTCGAGATAACTTGGTAATCAAGTTACTCTTAATCCAGATTTCTTCAAATTTTCTTCCCACGAATTTTCTTTTTATCTTGGCCTTTTATCCTCATCCTGCATGTGTTTAGGGTTAGATAGAAGTCTATCCTTCCCTAATCTCTGATATTTGCAACTTTTAGCCCTTGTATTTGCATTTTGACTCTTTGTATTTGCGCTTTTTCACCTGGGCTTCAAACATGGGCTTGGATCTGGGCTTTTGGGCTCTTTAGGCTTTATTTATTGCTAAAATAACAATTCGAGGCCTGCACACAATAAATTACTAATTATTAATAAATGTGCAGAATTAAATGAATAAATATGAAATGTGATGGTAAATATGATGATAAAAATGCACTTTTGACTACCAATCACTAAAACATAGATATATCTTTATATGTGTATTAGATTCTATCCATACACACTATGCTTCAAAAGTGTTTAAATATCTTTTTTTTATTTATACAAGTTTAGAGAAAAATCAGTTTTCCATTTAAAAGTTAATTTTTGGAAAATACAATTTTTGATTTAAAGCTTAATTTTCATGCCACAAAAATAGTTTAAATTTTTTGTAGTATGTGTTGATTTTAGGTCACACATATTTATACTTCAAATATTTATAAAGAACTTGATTTTGTGGAATTTATGTGGTTTTATGAGATTTTATAGGATATTAAAAGACCAAATATTTCAACCTATAACCTTGATTTTTGGGATGCATAGGTTTTAGTGGTCGACCGAGCGGTCGACCGATCCTGAGAGTAGTCTGCTCTCTGGATCTGGCCCTGTTCGATCGACCGATCGATCGAACAGAGAGTTAGCTCTCTGGTTTTGCCCTCGGTTGACCGGGCTGTCGACCGTTGGCAAGTTTGCCTTGGGGGTGGTCGACCGACCGGAAATCCGACCGTTGGCGGTCGACCAGGCGGTCGACCGACAGGTCATTTCTGACCTGTTCTGGACTCCAACGGCTATATTTTCAGACCCTATGAATAATGGTCCTTTAAGGCCAGTTTTAACCAAGATTTTCAACAATAATTTTTCCCATCTTCTCAAGTGTTTTCAGCTAGTTTTCTAAAGAAGTTTTTGTGCCAAAAATTCTTATCTTTATTTATTTCAAAGTTTTTGAAAAATCGAAGAAAAACATGATTTGGGAATTTTAGTTTTGTTCTTAAATTTCATATCTATCAAGAAGTTTTTTTCAAGTGTTTTCTTTGTTATTTTCTTTTCAAAACACTTTGATTTCTCACACTTGAGCTATGAATTCTAACCTATCTTTAGGATTTTTTTGTGAGAAAAATTGTTTGTGATCCTTTGAGATCACCAAGAGAGTGTTTGTGATCTTTGTGATCACCAAGTGTATTTTTTTCTTTGCTTTGTGCTCTCTCTTGTGTAGAGGTTTGTGTTTGAGAGGAGTTGTATACTCCCAGTGTTGAGTTGTAATTCCTCAGTAGAAGTCCCTTTGTGGAAGGTCCTTTGTGGACATAGTGAAAATCTTTCTGTGTGAAGGCGGAGACGGAGAGCAGTGGCTCGAACCTCGCAACATTCCTTGTGTTTGCATTTGGACTTTCTCTCTTAACTCTCTCTCTTTATATCTTGCATCGTTATTACCTGTTCATATTCATATGGTAGATATAGTTTGTGTGCCCATACTTGTGTTCAACCAAGAGAGCTTTTAATAGCACCTCAACTCTTAATTTAGAGGAATCTAGAGGAGTAGTTTTAGAGCTCTTTACGGGAATTCAGACTCATTCTTGATTACACATAGTGTATTTGCAATTAAGTTTTAAATTTCGCATCATTTGTCCTAGATAAGCTTGTACACCTATTCACCCCCCTCTAGGTGTACTTTCATGTAAATATTATGACATTTCACACTGATTGTGCTTTATGAATATTTTCATTACAATAAGATCTGTCCTACAGTCTCATGGTACTCACTTCTAGCAGTCCTGATTGGTTATTGATATTGCATATTCATTATCATATTCCCATATTTTATCTTAAATAAACTCTGCTATTTAAACTTTTTTATCATTTAATTTGTGCAGGTCTTTATTAAAGGAGATGGAAGAGAAAACGAGCCCAAAAGTCCACTGAAATTCAGATTAAATCAAAATCAAAGATTAGGGCAAATGTTTAACCGAAGATCAGAGCAAATCAGCCAAATGAAAACCGGTTAAATTCAAATTTTTATAAATCCATTTCAGTTAGCCGAAGATCAATGGTGATATCGACAAATCCAAAGCCAAACTGCGAAAACAGTTGGATCAAAAGAGCCAACAACAAAGCGGGAAGCTGCACCCCCTGAGTGTGGCCACGGATCCGCGGCAATCCAGAAGGATATGGGGGAGCATTTGTTCTCCCTATCTTTAGATGCTCTCTCCTTTCCATTTTTCGCTATAAATACCTGTAAATTCTGAGGCCATAGGGGATGATTAGGCAGAGATAAATTCTTAGGCCAATTTTCATTCTAGTTTATTATAGGTTTTTATTTTTTTAATGTAATTTTTCTTTGTAAATATAGGTTAGACTGAGATTCATGTAAGTAAGAGAGAGATTTATTTTGAAAGTGACACCGATGTAACATTTCTCTTTTCTTTTATCGTTTCTCTATGCAATCAAAAGGTAACTTGTTTATATTATTTTTCTTCTTCTTCTACTTGTCTTCTTTTTGGTTTTGATAACAATCCAAATGAGTCTTATAGCATCGGTACTACCTTACCTTTGTGAGTGCCACCGATAGCTCATGATGATGAATTCCTCCTTAAAATCTGTATCATTTCATACTTGCTCGTCGAAGTTCTTGATGATGTAATGCGGATGAAGGATTGAATTTAATCTTATGGGCTATATCCTAATCGCCTCTGAATTCAGGTAAATATGCCAGAGATCCAAGGTAAGTTATCAGCTAAAAGAAGTAAGTTTTCTTTCCTTCTTTCTTTTGATTTCTTAGTGTAAAACACACTTCCAATCACAACTATCTTTTCTTTACTCTTTTTATTTCTTCATTTAACTTAGTTTTCTATTTTCCTAAATCACCACATTTTCCTTTCTACCACTTTCACAAATTAACATAGATTTATTTTCCTTTTCTTTCTAAAGAATAAAGAAGAATTTTTAACCATTTTTAGTGAACTTAAAAGAGACTTACAACACGCTTCCATTGCAAGTCACTCCTTGTAGATCACGACCCGCATAGCCACTTGTTATCGCGATAGAATTGAGTACTTGCACATTCTATTTTTTAAATCTAAACTCTGTATTTTTCTATGAAGGTAAAACCTCAATCAAATTTTGGCGCCGTTGTCAGGGATGGACGGTAAGTAACTCTTTTTATTTACTTTTTATGTTAACTTTCTTCTCTGTTTTGGTGTGCAAGTACTAAATTCTGGATTCTAACAGCTGCAGGATAAAAATAGCAGCACTGTGCCTCTGCTATAGAAACAGAGTAATTGCTCTTTGTATTGCCGCGAAAATGCGGCCAAAGCCATGTTAACGCGTCAATCAGAAGGAACTACTCACTCTTTTTGATTGCAAGTTGCTTGAATTGAAAATTTTAGTATTTTGCAATATTTATTCTGCACACTAAATTAAATCAACAGTAACTTGGTGTTTGTATATGCTAAAAAACGGTTTAGACTTTGCATTTTAGGTACGTGTCTATTTCATTACATTTTTTATTTTACTGTTGTAAAGTACTAGAGCTAAGATATGTATGCATAGCATTTAGTATAGGATTCATTCTTATATGAAATATTGCTTGAGTGTTACTTTTTTGTTATATACTTTGTTATATACTTATACACTGCACTAAAATGAATTAATGGCTTGTCCTATAAACAAGATAAGATGGGAAGTCATTACCCTATCTTAGCCTATAAACAATCTTCTCACTTACTGACCCAAGCCTTGAAAAACACCTAGAGGGGGGGTGAATAGGTGTGATTGCTAATCTTACAAATTTTAACTCTCTAAATGCGTAACCTAAAACAAGTGAGGCTCAACTTAGTACAATTCAACAAGTGTAGCCGAATTCCTCTTGCGAGGCTCTGGACTAAACTCCTCTTGATTCCCCTTGATATGGGCTGAGGCGCTATGTGAAGCTCTTGTTGGATGAGTACGGGATTGGCACACACAAGTATGAAATGGATGATATGAAGAATGATGCAAACACAATGATATATGGCAAGAATTACAAGCAAGCAAATAGTAGCACAAGAAAATTAAACAATATCACAAGTATGCAATAGAAAGCAATAAGGAGCTATTGAAAAGTAAAGTAAGAATTAGACGCAAAGGCAATCGCAAACAAAGTGATTTGTTTCGAGGTTCGAGCCACCGCTCTACTCCCCGCCTTCACCTCCGTGAAGGGTTTCCACTATCCACCGAGGACGCCTTTACAATTTGGTTTACCGAAGACCGAGCACCGAGCTCCACCGAGTACAAAGGACCTCTACCGAAGAGGTTGCTCCACAAGGAAAGGAATACAAGAACAAAGTGATCACAACAAGATCACTACACTATTTCTCAAACTCTTTTACAAACACTCTCACTTCTATTACAACTTCACTATAGAATGAGTATAGGATTTTTGGCTCTATGAAGTGTGGTGAGAAAAACTTCAGTTGTAGAGTGATATTAGTAATCAAACACAACTGAAAAACAAGCTCAAAAAGAATTGGAATGAAAGCTTTAAACTCTTTTCTTTTCTCTTTTGAAAACAATACAAACTTGAGGATTTTTCTTGGTGATGTGCAAGAGAGACTTCTCCTCTATTTATAGGGTTAGAAAATAGGTTAAAAACAATTTCTTTTTGTCTTATTTTCTCTGAAAAAGCTCCCCAACAACTCTCCAAAAATCTGTTAAAGCTGAAAATAAAAACAGTTTTTCAGAATAGCCCAAAGAGGAAAGAGCCGTTAGGCTACAGCAGGCCTGGCGGTCGACCGGGTCCGGTCGACCGCCAGCACAGCTGCAAAGAGCCGTTGGCGCCCGGTCGACCGGTCCGGTCGACCGTCCCAAAAGAGGAAACACAGTTTCCTTCTTCCGGTCGACCGGTCCGGTCGACCGAAAAAAACCTGTGAGCAATTTGCTCTTCATCGGTCGACCGGTCCGGTCGACCAACAGACATGCACAAACAGTGCATGTCCAGACACATCGCCGGTCGACCAGGCCGGTCGACCGAAGTTGCCTGAAACAGAAAACTGGGCTGTTTTTGAGTTAGAAAAATTTTGAGAAATATTTTAAAATACGTATAGCTAAGTATTATGCAGAAAATAGTTTATACACATGTTTTAAACAAGATTTTCAAGATATAAAGCTTTTGGTACATGTATATATAAACTAAGGCATAAAACTTAGAAATAACCATTTTCAAAACATAGGAAATATATGGAATAAGTGTGTGTGCAAATCCTAGAGCCAAATTTCATATACTCAAACTTTAACATTCTATTTCTTACAATGATTCTAAGACTTCAAGATCTTCAATAGGCTTCTTCATATGATCTTCAACACTTGTTCCTTGAGCCCAATTGGAGTTGACTTGAGTCCAAATCCTTGTATTTGTGAGAGAAGACTTCTAGAATGAATAGAAATCTGAAACACACTTAAACAACAAATGTTATTAGTACAAATAACTAATATGTTTTGTAATCATCAAAATACACTAATCATGGGTGATTGTAACCTTGGGCCAACAATCTCCCCCTTTTTGATGATGACAAAACATATAGGTTATTTAAATAAACATGGAAGAAGAGTTTGAAAAACTCCCCCTCAAATAATGCTATGTATAAAAATTTGACTATGGAAGCACAATACATAAAGCATTCAAGGCAAAATAGTTTTGTCAAAAACTTAAATAAACAAACTTAATGTCAAAAACTTAAATAAACAAACTTAACAAACTCAAAATATCAAACTCTTAAACTTATTCAAATTCAAAGCAAACTCTTAAACAACTTATTACAACTTATTCTCCCCTTTTTGTCATACATCAAAAAGGGTTAAAATACCAATTGAAAAACAAATTTTATTTTTAAGAATCCATAATGCAAACATTCAACTCACCACAAATAAATGAAAATCTAGCATAATCTAGAGGTTTAGTAAAAATATCGGCAAGTTGAAAATCGGTAGAAACATAATCAATCTCAATATCACCTTTCTCATAATGATCTCTAAGAAAGTGATACCTAATGTCAATGTGTTTGGTTTTACTATGTTGATTTGCATTCTTTGTCATGTGAATAGTACTAGTATTATCACAAAATATTTTAACATGATCAAAGTGTAAATCATAGTCAAGGAGAGTATGTTTCATCCAAAGAACTTGTGCACAACAAGCTCCGGCTGCAACATACTCCGCCTCGGCGGTTGATAGGGCTACCGAATTTTGCTTTTTGGAAGACCAAGATACAAGACAATTACCTAAGAATTGACATGTTCCACTTGTGCTCTTCCTATCTACCCTACAACCCGCATAGTCGGCATCCGAAAAACTCTTCATTTCAAATAATCCGATTTTAGGATACCACAAACCCATTTCAATAGTGCCCTTAAGGTATCTAATTATGCGTTTAACCGCAATTATGTGAGATTCTTTAGGACAAGATTGAAAACGTGCACAAAGACAAACGGAAAACATAATATCCGGCCTACTAGCCGTCAAATAAAGCAAGCTACCAATCATGCTACGATATAATTTAATGTCTACACTTTTACCTTGTTCATCCTTGTCAAGCTTTGTAGTTGTTGCCATGGGAGTTTTGCTTACTTTCGATCCTTCAAGCCCAAACCTTTTGATTAGTTCCTTTGTGTACTTGGCTTGATTGATGAAGATCCCATCCTTCCTTTGCTTGATTTGGAGTCCAAGGAAATAGTTGAGTTCCCCCATCATAGACATTTCAAATTCATCCTTCATGCATGACTCAAAAGCTTTGCAAAGAGATTCATTAGTAGAACCAAAAATAATATCATCCACATAAATTTGCACAATAAGAATATCTTTTTCTACATGTTTTGTAAACAAAGTTGTGTCAATTTTACCTTTCTTAAAACCATTTGAAATCAAAAATGAAGAAAGTCTTTCATACCAAGCCCTAGGGGCTTGTTTTAAACCATAAAGAGCTTTATCTAATTTAAAACAAAATCCGGATGTGTAGGATCAACAAACCCGGGGGGTTGTTCAACATACACCTCCTCTTCAATAAATCCATTTAGAAAAGCACTTTTAACATCCATTTGAAATAATTTGAAATCTTTATATGAGGCAAATGCTAGTGTCATCCGTATGGCTTCAAGCCGTGCTACGGGTGCAAAGGTTTCTTCAAAATCGATTCCTTCGATTTGAGTGTAACCTTGGGCAACTAACCTAGCCTTGTTTCTAACTACATTACCCGATTCATCCAACTTGTTCTTAAAGATCCACTTAGTACCAATTGTTGGTCTATCGTGGGGCCTAGGAACAAGGTGCCAAACTTGGTTGCGCTCAAATTGATTGAGCTCCTCTTGCATGGCTAGCAACCAATATGAATCGGCCTCGGCTTCGAGGACATTTTTGGGTTCAATATGAGAAATGAATGCATAGTTACCACAATAGTCATGAAGTCTAGAGCGAGTGGTTACCCCTTTTGATACTTCACCTATGACGAGGTCCTTGGGATGATGTGGATTGTATCTCCAACCTTTGGTAGTGGTTGAGTAGGCTCCACCTCATGTGTTTGATTTTCATTTCCTTGTGCCTCTTCCACCTTAGCTTCGCTTCCTCCATCATCCTTTGGTTTGTCTCCCATAGTAGAAGCATCCTCCAAGGTCACTTTCTCCAAACCTTCATCCAATGCATCTATTTCTACAACATTCTTAATAAACTTGTTAGATTCCTCAAACTTAACATGAATAGACTCTTCAATAGTCAATGATGATCTAATGAAAACTCTATAAGCCTTACTAGTGATTGAGTAACCTACAAAAATAGCCTCATAAGATCTAGCATCAAATTTTCCTAAATTATCTTTTGTGTTTAAAACAAAGCATTTGCAACCAAAAACTTTAAAATAGGAAATATTAGGTTTTCTAGAAAAATACATTTCAAAAGAAGTTTTAGTAGTATTTTTACACAAGAAAACACGATTTGATATGTAGCATGATGTATTTACGGCCTCGGCCCACAAATAATGTGGTAGACCATATTCACTTAGCATTGTCCTAGCCATCTCTTGTAATGTTCTATTTTTCCGTTCAACTACTCCATTTTGTTGTGGAGTTCTAGGACAAGAAAGTTCATGCTTTATTCCATGTTCATCACAAAAAGTGGTAAAGGGTTGGTTAATGAATTCACCTCCTCTATCACTTCTTATTCTCAAAATCGAAACATCTTTTTCTTTTTCAACTCTTTTCTTGAAAGTTTGGAAATACGAAAATGCTTGGCTTTTATGTTCAAGAAAGAAAACCCAAGTAAATCTTGAAAAGTCATCAACCAAAACATAAGCAAATCTATTCCCACTTAGACTTTTGGTTTGTGTAGGGCCAAAAAGATCCATATGGATTAACTCCAAAGGACGTGATGTCATGATATCCTTAATTGACTTGAAAGAGGACTTAGTTTGTTTCCCAAATTGACATGCGTCACAAACTCGGTCTTTTTCAAAATTCAAGCAAGGAATACCTTTCACCATTTCCTTTGTGTTTAACCTAGAAATGTGATCAAAAGAAATATGCCCTAATCTCCTATGCCACAACCAAGAGTCATCATTGAGGGCTTTCAAACAAGTAATATTACAAGACATATTTAACATATCAATCATATAAACATTACTTTCACGAAAACCAGAAAACACACAAACATTAGAAGTTCTATCGATTACTTTACAAGCAACATTATCAAAAACAATATCAAAACCTTTATCACAAAGTTGACTAACACTCAAGAGATTATGCTTGAGGCCATCAACTAAAACTACATTCTCAATTAAAGGAGAGGTGCCAAGTTTTACATTACCAATACCGATGATTTTACCCTTGGCGTCATCTCCGAAGGTGACGGTGCCACCTTCATGATATCTTGATAGGTTGCAAAGTTGTTGATGTCCCAAGTCATGTGCCTTGAGCAACCGCTATCAAGATACCACAATCCTCTTCGTCGTTGGGATTTGGAAAGTACCTACATCATTTAACATAATTGTTGATTTTGGTACCCAAACTTTCTTGGGTCCTTTAAAGTTAGTGCCTCGAACCCAAACATTGTGACGTGATACATTTAATCTATCATAGCAAAAATTGGCTAAGTGCCCTTTCCGTCCACAATGTGAACATGAGAACACTCTACCATACATGAATGCATGATGTGTATGTGTAGTGTGAGCATGTTTTGGGTTTTGCCATGTTGTTTAGGTTGTGTAGCATGAACATGAACATGAGCATTTTTCTTTGGGGCTTGTTTCTTAGGAAACATAGCCTCAATTTTCTTCTTGTTAAACTCACAATCTTTCAAAACAACACTTAATGAGTCTAATCTTTCCTTAAGCATAGAAACTTCATTTGAATCAATTAGTGGGGCCTTACCTTTGCAAGAAATCTTATATTTTTCAAAATCATTTTTGGTAGTGGCCAAAGTGGAAACCAAATCATCTTTTTCCTTTGTAAGAGTAAAAACTTGAAGACTTAAAGATTCATTTTCCTTTTTCATTTTAAGATACTTTTTCTTTAAGAAATCATAGTTTTGTGACAACTCAACAAAAGCCTCTTCTAACACATCCATAGAAAGTTCATTATCATGAGAAGGGGAAGAGGTTACCTTGCTTGTGCCTTCATTAGCCATGAAGCACATGTTGGCGGTGTCTATTTCTTCCTCGGATTCGGTCTCCGAATCCCAAGTTGCCTTCATAGCCTTCTTCTTGTAAGGCTTCTTTGAAGTGGAGGGCTTAGCTTTGTCCGGACACACCGCCACAATGTGTCCCGGTCTTTGGCAATTGAAGCACACAATCTTTCTTTCTTCTTTGCCTCCTTGCCATCTTCTTCTACCTTGGTACCTCGCCTTGTTGTACATCCTCCGGACATTCTTAACAAGGAGTGAGAGCTCCTCATCATCTTCTTCTTCATCATCTTCATCGGAGTGTGTAGCTTGACTCTTGAAGGCGATAGTCTTCTTTTTGGAAGGAGCCATCTCCTCCCTTGCTTTCCTTTCCATCTCATGGGTTTTGAGGTTCCCAATGAGACCTATAAGCTCCATCTCTTCATTGTCATTGAGTTCCTTCAAGGTTGTTGCTTTAACTTCCCATGAAGGAGGAAGAGCCCGGATGATCTTCCTTACTCTTTGATCATTGTTGATATCTTCACCTAAAGAAGAGAGTCCATTAGTAATCTTGGTAAATCTTGTAACCATATCATCTATGGTTTCATTTTCTTGCATGCTAAATGTTTCATATTGGGACCGAAGAAGGTCAATCTTAGCCTTCTTTACTTGTGAGGTCCCCTCATGTGTGACTATCAAATGTGACCAAATCTCATATGCGGATTTGCAATGGATAACCCTAGCTTTGTCATCATCATTTAGGGCTTGTAGGAGTGCATAATGAGCTTTGGCATTGGCATCGAATTCCTTAGTCTCTATTTCGGACCAAGTGGATTCGTCACCGGGGGGTACACTAAAGGACTTAGTCACGGCTGATTGAGTTTTTACCTGTGCAACAAAATAAAGAAGTTAGAATTTAAAACAAGATGTGCAAGGTACTCAATTCGAATCCGCGGTAGCAGTGGCTATGCGGGTCGTGATCCTCAGGGAGGGACTAGCGATGGAAGCGTTTGTAAGATTCTCTAAAAATTTATCTTTTTTTAGTTATTAATAAGAAAATATTGGTTAGGTTAGAAAGAGAGCGGTATTTACAATGAGTCGGAAAGAAAGAGTTGGGAAATAGTGATTTAATCTATAAAAATAAAATAAAAGAAAAGAAAAGAAATAAACACTAACCTTGGTTGAAGAAAAACGTGAAATCTTAACACTTTCTACCTTGCTTTGGAGGCATGAACGCATAAACCATAGGATCGATCTCAATCCCCTGTTCGCATTATATCATCAAGCCTTGGCAAGTATGAATTGATACGTACCTTGAGGAGGAGAACATCTCCATGAAGTATCGTTGGCACTCGCTAAGACTTGTTATACTTGTGCTTCAGAAATCACTTGCATACTCATCACAAACCAACAGAGATAAAAGTAGAAAAACAAAACAAAACAAAAAGAAAAGTAAAAGCAATTAACAAAAGAAAAATATTACCTTTATTGCTTGAAACAAATGAAGAGAAGAGAAGCATACATCGGTGTCACTCTCAACATAGCTATCTCCCTCACTTACATAAAAGATACAAAAAAAAAGAAAAGAAAGAAAACCTAAACTAGAAGAAGAAAACCTAAAACCCTAGATTTGGCCCTCTGGCTCTGCCTCTGGACGCCCTTTCTCTGTTACTCTGCAGGGGTATTTATAGAAGATATAGGAAGTAGAGTCCCAGTACAACTCCTCAACGAAAACGCATCGCCAACCGCCTCTGGATTGCCGCGGAAACGGGAAATTTGCCGCGGAAACGCGGCACTTTTGTAGCCAAATGCCACGCGCTTTCTCGCGTGGCATCCTATGGTCCGTCCATCTGGGTTTATCCTTCTAGAAATTGTATCCTGGCTCTTCATCTTTGGATTTGGATATAACTTGGGAATCAAGTTACCTAGATCCCAAATCTTTTATCCACGAATTTGTGATCCTTCTTTGGCTTTTATTCTCATCCTGCAAGAGTTTAGGGTTGGATAGAAGTCTATCCTTCCCTCTTCTTTAATAATTGCAACTTTAGCCCTTGTGTATTTGCATTTTTGACATTTGGTATTTACACTTTTGCACTTGGGCTTTGAATGTGGGCTTTTGGGCTCTTTTTAGGCTTTAATTCTTTCTTTTTATTATTTCGAGGCCTGCACACAATAAATTACAAAATATTAATAAATATGCAGAATTAAATGAATAAATATGAAAATGTGATGGTAAATGTTATGATAAAAATGCATTTTTCACTACCAATCACACCCCACACTTATCTTTTTGCTCGTCCTCGAGTAAAAATCAAAGAGAAAAAGAAAAGAAAAATTGATCTAACCTAACTCACTTTCGTAGGAATCACGGTTGCACTTAGCATGTGCAACAAGCCGTTAAACCCTTAGGTTACCCTAAAGGACGAGTGTTGTCTCGTGAGGGTTTTCAGCGGATTACACCCACAAAATCCATAAAAAGGAAAATATTTGAATTATATTTGAAGAAACTAAGTAGTCTATAAGTTTTAGGATTATCATTTTTATTCATTCTTCAAACTTAGTCTTTATAAAGTGAATTGTTTTCCTTTTTAGGTAAGGGTTAAAACTGAATTTCTAATATAGTCTTTTTCGTTACCAAAAATCATATGCATTCTTATGAATTTATACTAGGAATTCCTTAACTTGGACTCTCATGCCTCTTTATTATTATGAATATATTATATATATTTTTTTATTTTTTAATATGTATAACTCATCTAATTTTCTTTTGTGTAAGTATCAAGGCTTCTTGAGGCCTTCATACCTAACTAATTGACTATTAGATGTGTTAATACATATATTATATTTCTTAGTTTTCTTAGGCTTTCTAATCCACCCATGTAGCGAACTTAAAGTCGGTGGCTCCCGAACCGGTCGGCTTTAGGGCACCAGGTGAGAAAACACCCCGCGGACTCAAATTCGAGTGAACTAGGCCACAAAACTAAGGACTTTATTTTATTTAGAACTCACCTTTAGGCATGAATACTTATGCTTCTTGAGGCACATAGATCCAGCTTAATTGGTGAAAAAAAAAATTTTTTATAAATTTTTTTTTTAATGAGGCACAAGGGTCTTTGTCTTAGAATCTTAGATATGCATTAGGTATGCACATTTCATTAAGGTAAAAATTAAGACTAACTACTTATTCAATTTTTCCTCCTATACCTAAAAATTCAACAATTTATTTATTTTGACCAAGTTTTTAGAAATCCTAATCATGATTTTCCTAATCCTTAAAACTAACTTAGATTTCTTTCAAAAGATAAGTCAAAATATTGTCCTTTTTATAATAATTATTATTATTATTTTTTTAGAATTTTTTTTTTTTAGCAAATTTTGTTAGTTTCTACCTATATTAGTATGTTAGTAAAGCCTACCCCCCCACTTATCTCATGCATTGTCCTCAATGTATGAATGAATGCATATATGCTTGAAAAAGAACAAGGGAAGGCAGAAGTTACCTCAAGGTGGTGGTTCCGGTGGTGGTCTAATTGGTCCACGAAAGGCGGCCCAATCAAGATAATGTGGTAGTTCACGGGACCTACCTTTATTGACCTCTTTTTTATTTACATATTTACAGTCCCCAGAATGAATAGGATCATGGAAGATCCTCTCGTGAAACTACTCCCTTTACATGACCAGTCCTGAAAAATCATCACAGAGGCATGGTCTATACCTATGTCCAACAAAAGAATGTGACTTGGTAGAATGGTTGACTTGGACTCAAGAATGATAGGTTCAGGAACGAATACCGACTCAGGAAAGAAACTTAAATCAAGTAAGGGTTCAGGAGTCGAGCTTGGTTCAAGGAGTGTGTCCAAGTCAAGAAGTTGAAATTCAAGTCCACAAGCATCTTCCCACAATGGAATGTGACTCAATATTGGTGATTCAAGCTCAGGAATGATAGGTGTGGGAATCAAAACTGACTCTAAAATATTACCTAAGTCGGGTAACAAAACAGGAGCCAATAATGATTCGGGAATTTGAACTTGATCATAGATTTGGGAATCTAGGTCACATATCTCATTAGTTTCAATCTCATAAAAATTAGAACTTGCCAATTTGTCAAGGGGACTTTCAAAAGTATGAAATTGGTCAAGTTCACTATGATGATCTTCAAAAATGGGTGATTCAATTTCATGATCTATGGGCACAGGAATAAATGTTAGCTCAGAAAGTTGGTCCAAATTGGGTAAGGATACTGGAGTCAACATAGATTCGAAGATGGAAACTGAATCGCAAAGTTGGGGATCGGGTTCACATTCACAATCTAATTCAATCTCATTGAAATTAAAACTAGCCAATTTGTTCAAGGATTGGGATTGAGCAAGTTCATATTGATGTGATGAATTGAATTTTGATCAAGGTCTTCTAGACAGAATGATTCTTGGTTCCTATCAACTTGCTCAAGAATGTTTGAAAGTCTAGAAATTTGATCATTCATTGTATCTTGCAACTGATCTACTTTTTCTTCTAACCCATCAAATAGATCAATGGTGGACTGAAACCTTGGTGATGTGGGACAAGACGTATATGAAGATAATGGTTGAACAGGTGGTTGACCATATGGCTCAGGGGTATTGAATCCCCATTGACTCTGTGAAGAGTAGTGATGATTATTCCAATCTTGTTCATATTATTGGGACTGGGGCATGTAATGATTCAGATAAGACCAATCTGGCACACTAGGTTGGTCAAAGTTATGATATGCTGGGTTGGTAATATCCGAATAAGAGGTTGGCGTGTAATATGGATCCTCATTAAAATTGAAAAAATTATTGTTGTAGGCCATATCACACAAACACAAACAAAGAAAAAGAAAACAAACAAATAAACACAAAAAAAAATTCTAACCTAAGTTAGGGTAGACCTATGACCTAGACGACTCCTAACTGGTTAGACTGTCCACGGGAGGTAGGGTGCAGACTTTGACCACAAGTTAATCAGCCAGGTCAGGGCAAGAGTGGTGGGAGGTTTTCCGTCAAAGACGTTCCTTAATTAAATAACCACCAATCTTCGGGCTTTCGCCCCTCAATCCCCTTCCTAGACACTGATTTGGCAGGAGTCAACTTCCAGCACTGTTCCCCTTAGGATAATCTCCTATTGAGTCCGAGATGTCCCTAGGGCCAACGTCTACTAATTTTAAGTTAGGCTTGGGTTAATGAGTGCTTGGGATATGATTTTTGGGCTAAGGAAGGGTGATGAAATCCCCACCTTATCTTGTTAATGGGTTATGCCCTTAAGATGAATTTGTGCAAGTGTACAAAATATATAAATAAGATTCACTCAAAGCATCAACCAAGAGATGAGTTCTATTCTACATGCAATGCGTACGTACCTTGCTCCAGCACTCTTCAACAGTAATATAAAGGAATTGAAAAGACACGTGCCTAATATGCAAACGTCTAATCAATTTTTATCTTTAACAACAAGTATTTTACTGTTGATTAATTAGCAGTAAGCAGGGTTATCACAGAACAAAGTTTAACAGAGCAGTAGACAGATATTGCAATTTGCAGAAACCTGCAGAAAACTGAGTCAGTAATTCACTGCTATTGCCGCGGAGCCGCGGCTATTGCCGCGTTTCTGCGACAAAGTAGCAGGCTCTGCTGCTCTGCCTTCATGGGCAGAGGCGCAGAGTTGCTATATGTCCACTTCTGCTGTTGTTTTTCTGTTCTCCAAACCTGCAAACAGAAAAGAATAAAAAATTAGTTAATAATTTTTTTTATTTAGAGAAAAACTTACCGTCCCTCCCCGGCAATGGCGCCAAAATTTTGATTGAGTTTTTACCTGTGCAACAAAATAAAGAAGTTAGAATTTAAAACAAGATGTGCAAGGTACTCAATTCGAATCCGCGGTAGCAGTGGCTATGCGGGTCGTGATCCTCAGGGAGGGACTAGCGATGGAAGCGTTTGTAAGATTCTCTAAAAATTTATCTTTTTTTAGTTATTAATAAGAAAATATTGGTTAGGTTAGAAAGAGAGCGGTATTTACAATGAGTCGGAAAGAAAGAGTTGGGAAATAGTGATTTAATCTACAAAAATAAAATAAAAGAAAAGAAAAGAAATAAACACTAACCTTGGTTGAAGAAAAACGTGAAATCTTAACACTTTCTACCTTGCTTTGGAGGCATGAACGCATAAACCATAGGATCGATCTCAGTCCCCTGTTCGCATTATATCATCAAGCCTTGGCAAGTATGAATTGATACGTACCTTGAGGAGGAGAACATCTCCATGAAGTATCGTTGGCACTCGCTAAGACTTGTTATACTTGTGCTTCAGAAATCACTTGCATACTCATCACAAACCAACAGAGATAAAAGTAGAAAAACAAAACAAAACAAAAAGAAAAGTAAAAGCAATTAACAAAAGAAAAATATTACCTTTATTGCTTGAAACAAATGAAGAGAAGAGAAGCATACATCGGTGTCACTCTCAACATAGCTATCTCCCTCACTTACATAAAAGATACAAAAAAAAAAAAGAAAAAGAAAGAAAACCTAAACTAGAAGAAGAAAACCTAAAACCTTAGATTTGGCCCTCTGGCTCTGCCTCTGGACGCCCTTTCTCTGTTACTCTGCAGGGGTATTTATAGAAGATATAGGAAGTAGAGTCCCAGTACAACTCCTCAACAAAAACGCATCGCCAACCGCCTCTGGATTGCCGCGGAAACGGGAAATTTGCCGCGGAAACGCGGCACTTTTGTAGCCAAATGCCACGCGCTTTCTCTCGTGGCATCCTATGGTCCGTCCATCTGGGTTTATCCTTCTAGAAATTGTATCCTGGCTCTTCATCTTTGGATTTGGATATAACTTGGGAATCAAGTTACCTAGATCCCAAATCTTTTATCCACGAATTTGTGATCCTTCTTTGGCTTTTATTCTCATCCTGCAAGAGTTTAGGGTTGGATAGAAGTCTATCCTTCCCTCTTCTTTAATAATTGCAACTTTAGCCCTTGTGTATTTGCATTTTTGACATTTGGTATTTGCACTTTTGCACTTGGGCTTTGAATGTGGGCTTTTGGGCTCTTTTTAGGCTTTAATTCTTTCTTTTTATTATTTCGAGGCCTGCACACAATAAATTACAAAATATTAATAAATATGCAGAATTAAATGAATACATATGAAAATGTGATGGTAAATGTTATGATAAAAATGCATTTTTCACTACCAATCAACGGCTTTTACAACTCGGCTACCTAGAGATTGCAAAAACACGGTCATCTTAACTTTCCATATGGGAAAGTTAAGTCCATCAAATTTAGGAGGGGTCTTAATTCCATCGGCCATTTTTACTATATGAATATGAATGAAATGATTAGCAAATTAGGATCTTCTCTAAGCTTGTTAAACCAAATCCTAGAGTCCAAGCTCTGATACCAATTGAAAAACACCTAGAGGGGGGGGGGTGAATAGGTGTGATTGCTAATCTTACAAATTTTAACTCTCTAAATGCGTAACCTAAAACAAGTGAGGCTCAACTTAGTACAATTCAACAAGTGTAGCCGAATTCCTCTTGCGAGGCTCTGGACTAAACTCCTCTTGATTCCCCTTGATATGGGTTGAGGCGCTATGTGAAGCTCTTATTGGATGAGTACGGGATTGGCACACACAAGTATGAAATGGATGATATGAAGAATGATGCAAACACAATGATATATGGCAAGAATTACAAGCAAGCAAATAGTAGCACAAGAAAATTAAACAATATCACAAGTATGCAATAGAAAGTAATAAGGAGCTATTGAAAAGTAAAGCAAGAATTAGACGCAAAGGCAATCGCAAACAAAGTGATTTGTTTCGAGGTTCGAGCCACCGCTCTACTCCCCGCCTTCACCTCCGTGAAGGGTTTCCACTATCCACCGAGGACGCCTTTACAATTTGGTCTACCGAAGACCGAGCACCGAGCTCCACCGAGTACAAAGGACCTCTACCGAAGAGGTTGCTCCACAAGGAAAGGAATACAAGAACAAAGTGATCACAACAAGATCACTACACTATTTCTCAAACTCTTTTACAAATACTCCCACTTCTATTACAACTTCACTATAGAATGAGTATAGGATTTTTGGCTCTATGAAGTGTGGTGAGAAAAACTTCAGTTGTAGAGTGATATTAGTAATCAAACACAACTGAAAAACAAGCTCAAAAAGAATTGGAATGAAAGCTTTAAACTCTTTTCTTTTCTCTTTTGAAAACAATACAAACTTGAGGATTTTTCTTGGTGATGTGCAAGAGAGACTTCTCCTCTATTTATAGGGTTAGAAAATAGGTTAAAAACAATTTCTTTTTATCTTATTTTCTCTGAAAAAGCTCCCCAACAACTCTCCAAAAATCTGTTAAAGCTGAAAATAAAAACAGTTTTTCAGAATAGCCCAAAGAGGAAAGAGCCGTTAGGCTACAGCAGGCCTGGCGGTCGACCGGTCCGGTCGACCGCCAGCACAGCTGCAAAGAGCCGTTGGCGCCCGGTCGACCGGTCCGGTCGACCGTCCCAAAAGAGGAAACACAGTTTCCTTCTTCCGGTCGACCGGTCCGGTCGACCGAAAAAACCTGTGAGCAATTTGCTCTTCATCGGTCGACAAGTCCGGTCGACCGACAGACATGCACAAACAGTGCATGTCCAGACACATCGCCGGTCGACCGGGCCGGTCGACCGAAGTTGCCTGAAACAGAAAACTGGGCTGTTTTTGAGTTAGAAAAATTTTGAGAAATATTTTAAAAATACGTATAGCTAAGTATTATGCAGAAAATAGTTTATACACATGTTTTAAACAAGATTTTCAAGATATAAAGCTTTTGGTACATGTATATATAAACTAAGGCATAAAACTTAGAAATAACCATTTTCAAAACATAGGAAATATATGGAATAAGTGTGTGTGCAAATCCTAGAGCCAAATTTCATATACTCAAACTTTAACATTCTATTTCTTACAATGATTCTAAGACTTCAAGATCTTCAATAGGCTTCTTCATATGATCTTCAATACTTGTTCCTTGAGCCCAATTGGAGTTGACTTGAGTCCAAATCCTTGTATTTGTGAGAGAAGACTTCTAGAATGAATAGAAATCTGAAACACACTTAAACAACAAATGTTATTAGTACAAATAACTAATATGTTTTGTAATCATCAAAATACACTAATCATGGGTGATTGTAACCTTAGGCCAACAAGCCTAACTTAAAACTGAGTAGACGCTGGCCCTAGAGATATCTCTGACTCAATAGAAAACTGACCTAAGGGGAAGTTAATTAGAATTTGATTCTTGCTAAATCGTTGTCAAAGGTTGGGGATTGAGATGAGAAACCTCGAAGAACAGTGGTTTGACATAAATAGGCTCGTTACTTAGGCACAGATAAACCTCCCACTGGTCTTACCCCAACCTGGCTGATTAACTTGTGGTCAGATTCTGCAATATACCCCCGTGGATAGTCTAACCAGTTAGGAGCCATCTAGGTTTAAGGTCTACCATAACTTAAACTAAATTTTTCTTTCCTTTTTGTTTGTTTGTTTGCTTGATTTATTTTTGATATATTTGTGATATGAATTATAATTATAATTATTCCAATGCATATAGTAATCCATACTTCACACCGACGTCTTTTGACTCGGATACTACCAAACTGACATATCATAACTTTAACCAACCAAGTATGCTGGATTGGTCTTATCCGAAATTAATATTATCCCTAATCCCAATATTATAAACAAGATTAGAATAATTATCACTACTCTTCACCGAGTCAATAGGGATACAACTCCCCCGAGTCGTATTGTCAACAACCATTCCAACATTCAGCTTCAAATTTTCCTAGTCATAATCAACTCATTGTAGAAAAATCTAAGGTGACTAAAAGTATAGAAGTCATAATTGAGTCTTAAGAATAAAAACTAAAAATGATGGACTCACAATTTCCACAAGACTTCCAAATTCAAGATCCTTACTCTATTTTTCAAGTCCCACACAAGAAGAAGAACTTACTGACTTAGAAAAGAGTATAAAATCCATGATTCAATCCTAAAAAGATTCTATTGTATCCCTAAATTGATCCTTCAATAGGTTAAGAGCTCAAATAAGTCGCTTAATCAACAGAGTAAATGATAGGAATAAGGAAACTCTACCTATAATATTTTCGACCATTCCTGATTGTCCTAGCCATATTGATAGGAACTAAGAATCATGACATCTTGGAGACTTCAATTAAGATTTAATTTCATCACATCACCTTGAACTTGATTAATATCAAACCATTGATAAATTGGCAAGTTTTCATTTTAATGAAATTGAATTTGAACAAAAATGTGAATTCAAACCTTCATTTTGTGATTCAATTCCAAAATTTGAGTCTGTTGCCTTCGGTATCTTTACCCAAATTGGACCACATTCTCAAGCCAACATCGATTCCCATACCCACAAATCTTGAAATTGAACCACCTATTTTTGATAATCACATTCCATTAATTAGAAAAGAATGTGAATCTCAATTTCTTGATTTAGACTCAATTTTTAAACTAAAACTGACTCTTGAACCTAAACTTGATTTTAGTCATACACCCAAGTCAGTGTTGGTTCCCATTCTTCTCATTCAAGATCCTAAATCATCCATTCTATAAAGTCACATTCCATTGATGGACCAAGATAAAGACAATTATGACTCAGTGATAATATTCAAAAATTGGTCATATAACGGGGATCAATTTCATTTCCAGATCTTATGATCATATTCATAAAGGTAATAAAAATGTAAATAAAAAAGAGGTCGTTAAGGTGGGTTCCAAAATAATCCACACCATTTAGATTGGGCAAAAACGATTGACCCAATCCGATCACTACCAGAACCACCACCTTGAGTTAACATGTTTCCTTCTCTTTCTTCTTTTTCATACATATGCATTCATTCATACATTGAGGATAATGCATGAGATAGGTGTATGTGTGAGTATTCTATCATAACATAGATTTTCTTTTTTATTTATATAATTTTTAAAAATTTTCCTTGCTATTAAAAACTTTTTGAAAAGAGAAACAATATTTTGACCTATTTCTTGTAAGAAATTAGGTTATTTTACAGAATAGGAGAATCATAATTAGGATTTCGTATACTTGGTCAAAATAAGATTATTTGTTTAATTTTTAGGGCTAGGAAGAAAAATTGAAAAAGTAATTTAGTCTTGATTTTTACCTTGATAAAATATGCATACTTTATATACTTACACACTTAGGGTTCAAAAATAAAGATTCTTATGCCTTACTTAAAAAAAAGAGAAAAAAAGAATATATATATATATAATTCTCTGATTAAGCTGGGTATTTGTGTCTCATAGAACATAAGTATTCATGCCTAAAAGTGGTCCATCTTATAAATAAAAACTCTAAGTTTTGTAGCCTTGTTTGCTGAGTCCTTAAGTCCTTGAGGTGTTTCTCACTTGGTACTCCAAGACCTTCGGTTTGAGAGTCACCACTCTAATGCTCGTTACATGGGCTTATTAGAAAGCCTAATAGAATTAAGGGACAATGTAACACCCCGAATAATTAAACCTCGATTTAATAATATAAATTTGGGTTATTAAGACTATATAGAACATGAGAAAATTTTTTGATATTGATTAATTGAGTGCGTAGTGAATTTTAATAATTTTGGGAATTTTAAGTGGTATGTATGAATATACATACATCATAGTTATTATGCACATAGTACTTCAATGTATAGATATGCTAGTATTATACTTGAAATATATGTATTTATCAAGAAAACATAACCATGAGAATTTTTTTATATATTTATTTTAGTAGAGGGGTAGGTATGCATGGGAGGAGAGATCAAGGGCCTAGATCTTCTTGATTGGGGATTGGACATATGGATAAAAACAGAATGGCAAACTTGTAATATTATGAGAGTATGGATCTTAAAAGAGTCCAATGAGAGTTCATATTCTTCATCCTCTCCCTAGAGGAGAAATCTCCATGGCAAGCCGTAGAACACCTCAAAAATTGAGATCTTTTTAACCCCTCTCTCTCAACCTCTCCCTCTCTCACATTCCTCTCTCCCTCTCCCTTTTCCTTTCTGGAGTGGGCTCGACCACAGCAGCAGCCGCGACTGCTGTGGCCTGCCGGGGCTGACGGCGCGAGGAGGCCGCTGATGGTAGCCTAGAGGGAGGGGGCTACAGTCCCCCTTCTACTCTCACACTCTCTTTATCTCTCTTGGTAAGTGGATGGAACCCTAAGAAAGAATCCATCTTTTTCCCCCTCTTGATTTTTCTTTCTAATTCAGTTTCTTTCTTTTTCTCTTGGTGATGACCCGCCATGGCACCGGCGGCAAGGCGGAGGTTCGACGACCACGAAGAAGAGGAAGTCTATGGTGAGGGAGTATATTAATTTTCAGATTTGGTTTTAAATCTCAAACTTTGAATTTTCAATCTCATATCTTATTTTGATGGTGATGAAACTTTAATTTTAGTGTTAGGTGAGATTAATTTTTGAACTATGTTGTTCCTTCTTAAATCGAATCCAATCCTTGAAAGAATTATGGGTAAGATCAAGTTTATAAACCACTCCTAAACTATTAGTGTAGATTAAGATTCTTGAAGGCTCTTACACTTACGATGGTTGAGCCTCTTACCATTCTTCCATAATAACTATGAAACCTAATTAAAATCTGATTTTGTGATGTTAGTGAGATGAAAGAAAATTTTTATGGTATAGTTTAAACTATGAAGTTGAAGATGAAATCACGTGGAGGGGGGTGTGAATAGGTGACCAGCTAATATAATGATGAATTAATGCGAATTTAAAATTATTTATGCAAACTAAAAACTATTATGCAAAACACACCAAGTATAACACAAGAGTGTAGCCGAATCCCAGTGAAGGGCTCTGGACTATCTCCTCAAGATTTCTCTAGATAAGAGTTGATGTGCCACTATGGCTCTCTTGGTTGAATACAAGTGTGAGCAAACAATCCTAAGCATATAACAATTTGGCACAAGATATATCAAGCATATAAAAGAGATAAGCAATGTAAGTATATAAGATATAAACACAAGTGAGGATAGAGAGAGCAATCGCAAACATGGGAGATTTGTTTCGAGGTTCGAGCACCCTTGCTCTACGTCCCCCGCCTTTAACACTATGAAGGATTTTCACTAAAAACGATCCCATCGGATCACTCGGTGCCGCAAGACCTACAACGAGTTCACAACTCCTTGGACTCACTAGTCCCTCTCTTGTTCCCGTAAGAACAACACACGAAATCACACTAGCTTGTCGAGGACGCACTTCTACACCGAGCTCCCACAAGAACTCGAAACAACATGAACCCGCAAGTTTGCCTCCTCAAATACAAGATGAAACACTTTGATCACCTAAAAATACTCTCACAACAACTATCCCTAGAAGATTGATATAGCAATGGATAGCTCAAGTATGTATGAGAAAACAAGATAGAATAGTAGAGGAAAAACTCAAGAAATCTCTTTAAAAAACACTTTTAAAAACTCTCATTTTGATATGGAACTATTTGCTCTAAAATAAGTGGAGATAAACACTTAGAGGGGTAGGAAAAACTAGCCCAAAAATTCTCTTGAAATCTTATTGTAATACAGCCCAAAACAGCACCAATATATAGGTCTCCATAAACTAGTCGTTGGGGTCCAACTCAGTAGGAAATCATACTGTCGGTCGACCGGCCGGTCGACCGCCAACAGTCAGATTTTCGACCATTGGGAAAAGCGGTCGACCGGACGGTCGACCGATACTAGGCATTGACCTAACGGTCGACCGCTTGGACGACCGGGTTAGATCCAGAAAGCAGAGCTCTCTCGCGGTCGAGCGGGTCGGTCGACTGGCCCTCCAGCCAAACTGGCTATGCACGTCTGTGCACATCGGTCGGCCGGCCCGGTCGACCGCCCCTGGTCCGGTCGACCGTCTGGTCGACCGCCAGTATGGTCTGGCTGAAAATTTGGGATTAAAAATCTCATAAATTATACAAAAATAAGTTTATTAATATACTTTGATATACAAACATGTTTAATTAAAAATCAAAACATATTACAAACATTTTGAACTATTTTTGTGATATAGAAATTTTGGCCTTAAACAAAAACCGTATTTTTCAAAAACAATCTCCAAATTGAAAAATGATTTTTTCAAAACTTTTCCAAATACAAAAACAAGATATTATAAACATTTTTGAATCTTAGTGTGTATGGATATGATCCACTGCACATATGAGATGAAATATCTATGTTTTTGACAATAAGCTCTAAAATAGTTTTGATAAAACACATGTATACTTTGAAGCTTAAAAACCAAATCGGTATTTTCTAAAACACACATAAATTTTTTGTGTGTGTAAATGAACTTGAGAAATCCACCAACTAATCTATCCTTTACATTTTATCTAAAAATAAATCTTGACACTTACAAAACCTGACACAAGTCTTCTTGAAAATCTTCTTCTTGAAAATCTTCTTTTCCTTCTTGACTTGGTCCAAACCTTGATCCAATAAGTTAGACTCCTCTTGAGTACTTGATGCAATCTTGATGCGCAAGCTCTTGAATCGACCCGTGCTAACTTCAAAACTTGACTTCGAATCCTTTATTGAAGCTAAACACCTACTAAGATTTTGATCAAATTCTGAGACTAAATAAACACAAGATCATTAGTACTATAACTAGATGAGTTAATCATCATCAAAACTAAAGCGATGGGCCTTTGGGCCAACAATCTCCCCCTTTTTGATGATGACAAAATTCATGGAGTTATATATGCATGAATTAAAGATAAGCTTCATAAAAGCTCCCCCTTAACTCATGCATAACATTAAATATAAAGATATTCGATAAAGGGGATAAAACTAAACAAACATATATGCATAAATAAGGAGATAAACATGCATAAACTCATCAAAATTTTCTCCCCTTTTTGCATAAACAAAACATATATGCATAAAAAAGAAAATAAATATGCATATACAAACTCTCAAAATTCTTCTCCCCCTTTTTGTCAAATCATCAACAAAAGGGTGAAAATAAATCAGCCAATAAAGATATATATGCGATATACATTCATGAAGAAGAGAAAAGTGAGTTAGCTCTCCCTGCATACATGCATTACATGAAGAAGGGATGACAAGACCCTAACTCACATAAAGCATAATATATAATGTATAAGTGGAGATGTTAAGCTCCCCTACACACGTGTACCACATAAAGAAGAGATGCCAAGCTCCTAAATATAAGATACACTCAACATGAATCTATATATAGAAGAGATGTTAAGCTCCCCTTGCATATAGGCAATACTTATCTACAAATTTCGAAATCACTTTAAAATAAAACAAATTTTAAGATACCACTTGTAAATAAACAAAAATTTTAAGATATCACTTGTAAATAAACAAAATTTTAAGATGTCACTTGTAGGTTATTGATACCACTAGAAATATCTTGTAAATTTTTGATACCAATTAAAAGGTAAAATATGAGGTATATTTTGATATCAATTGAAATACCAATTGAAAACAATGCATAAGCTCATTAAGATACCAATTAACATTTAAACATTAGTCAAGCTTAGCATAAATATAATTTATGCTTTAAACATGTAAGGATATTGTTAATCAAGCACAATCAAAAAATATATATGTATGAAATTAAAGATACCAATTGAAATTGATATTATTGAAATTTGAAGCATACATATATATAGAAAATATGTATGGTATACAAAAAGTGAAATATCATGAAGATCATGTGTATAACTCATAACTATCAACCCTAATCATGTACATGTTAAAAAGATTTTCAATTTAGAGCATACAAGGTATGATCGCCCATTCATCCGCCCTTCTAGAGTAGAAGTTTTCAAAAATAAGATTTGAAAATAATTGTTGATTGAAAACACTACCAAATGAAGAATAAATAACTAATTAAAGTAATTTTTGAAAAACTAGTTAAAAATCCTTCAAACATAGAAACAAATCATATATTTCTCATGAAACATACTAATTACACAAGAGTTGACACTCGAAATCTATAAACCTCATAAAAGCTCATGAAAATAAAGTCACGAGTAAACAAATTAAATATGAGTGCACAAGCATCAAGTGAATAGCATATTCATGAAAATAGTCAATGAGGCTCAAAACATCAAACATGTGAAAATTATAAAAGTATTTTTCATTAAAATCAAACTTCAAGGTATATGTATGTTCTATCAAAATTGACAATGTACATACATATCCCAAACACAAACGAGTCCATACTGTAATATGCATGAAGGCAAGTGACTCAAAGGTATACATGTATATTTATTAGTTTTGGACAAAAATTATATATACATGAAACAAAACATATTCAAGAATAGGAAAAATATGTATAAATGAAAGAATCATCAAAACTAGGTTATATATGTACATATAATGAGTATAAATGGGCAATGAAGCACAGACATCTAATAATCAAGTGTAGCTCACTACATATATAAGTATATATACAAGTTTTAATGAAAACTATATCTAAACAAGTATTCTCTTCATGAATTACTAACCAAAACATGATCATAAAAACATGCTAAAAATTGTTAATTAAAAGCATGTAAACAAAAAAGAGTTAAGAGAAAGTTACCAAACTATAAGAACTATATTTTAAGTCTCCAAAATATGGTGGTCCTCCCACCAGTCATCAATAATAGCGATGCATCAATTGTAGTGTCCATCAAGCTCATGCATCCGCCACCAAGGCACCAATCCTTTCACGTTATGTGAGAGCCCGCACCTACATCAAATACAAACAGTGAAGATTTTGGTACCCATTTTCTTTTGGATCCACGGGGGTTAGCATCATAAGGAACTCAAATATTTTTTTTTGCAAAATTTATAGAATTTAATCTATCATAGTAGAATCTTACAAGATGGCCTTTGCGCCCACAATATGTACATTTGTATACTCTAGCATGCATCTGAGAATGAGTGTGATCATGATGTGCAAAGTGTGCATATATATGCCGTGGGTTATGTGTATGAACATGTGGAGCTTGTTTCCTTTGAAACAAGATTTTCAATCTAGAATGGTTAAATGCACAATTGCTCAAAGTTGAGCTTAAACAATTTATTTTTTTTTCAAAACTTGAATCTCATTTTTATTGATAGCAGTATGAAGAGCATGGCAAGAATGAGAATCAACAACATTTTTCTTTTTAGAAATATTTTCCTTTTCTTTTGAAACAATTTTTGTTTTCAAAGAGTTATTTTCTTCCAAAGCAATTTTCTTTTTTCTTTTTCCACCATAGTAATTTTATTTTTCAAAGAATTATTTCATTCACAAATATCATTTAATTTTAAAGACAAGAAAATATTCTCCTTTTTCAAAACATCATTTTCTTTTAGAATACATGCAAATTTATTTTGAAAGGAATCTTTTTCTTTTAAAATGGACTCATATTTATTTTTCAATCTTTTATGGTCCTTTTTAAGCAAATCATATTTTTTAAGAAGTTGTTGACAAAATAAAGCAAGCTCATCATATGGCGTATCAACATCCTCGTTAAACTCAGATTCGGAATTTACCTCAAGGGGGTTATTCCTTTAGACCATGTAGCATATGTTGGAAGTATCACTCCCATCATCCGAGTCACTCCCCGCATAGTATTATTTTTGTTCGCCAAGGGAGACTATAGTGTTCTAACCCTACATAAATAATCATCATTTAGGATTGACTTTAAAGTATAGTTGGCTTTTGAGATAGCCTCTAGATGTTTGCCATTTAAATAATATGAATCTTTAATAGTGGCAAGATAAACATGAATCCCTAGGGTTTTGAGGTACATGTGCATCTTAACTTTCTAAGTTTGGATGTTAAGAATGTCAAACATGGGAGGTGTCATGAAATCTATATGTATGTGTAAACAAATATTGTGATTAGCTAAAAATGAGGATCTTTAACTCAAGGTTGTCAGACCCAAATCAAGAGCACCAAGCTCTGATACCAATTGAAATTACGTAGAGGGGAGAGTGAATAGGTGACTAGCTAATCTAATGATGAATTAATGCGGAATTAAAACTATTTATGCAAACTAAAAACTATTATGCAAAACACACCAAGTATAACACAAGAGTGTAGCTGAATTCCCGATGAAGGGCTCTGGACTATCTCCTCAAGATTCATCTAGATAAGAGTTGAGGTGCCGCTATGGCTCTCTTGGTTGAATACAAGTGTGAGCAAATAATCCAACGCATATAACAATTTGGCACAAGATATATCAAGCATATAAAAGAGATAAGCAATGTAAGTATGCAAGATATAAACACAAGTGAGAGATAGAGAGAGCAATCGCAAACACGGGAGATTTGTTTCGAGGTTCGAGCACCCTTGTTCTACGTCCCCGCCTTCAACACTATGAAGGATTTCCACTAAAAATGATCCCACCGGATCACTCGCGCGACACCTACAACGAGTTCACTCTAGAACTCCTTGGACTCACTAGTCCCTCTTTTGCTCCCGCAAGAACAACTCACGCAAGCACACTAGCTTGCCGAGGCCGCACCTCTACACCGAGCTCCTACAAGAACTCAAAACAACATGGACCCGCAAGTTCACCTCCTCAAATACAAGATGAAACACTTTGGTGATCTCAACACTTTGATCACCTAAAAATACTCTCACAACAACTATCCCTAGAGGATTGATATAGCAATGGATAGCTCAAGTATGTGTGAGAAAATAAGATAGAATAGTGGAGAAAAAGCTCAAGAGATCTCTTTTAAAAAACACTCTTGAAAACTCTCCTTTTGATATGGAAATATTTGCTCCAAAACAAGTGGAGATAAACACTTAGAGAGGTAGGAAAAACTAGCACAAAAACTCTCTTGACATCTTATTGTAAAATAACCCAAAACAGCCCCAATATATAGGCCTCCAAAAACTAACCGTTGGGGTCCAACTCGGCAAGAAATCCTGCTGTCGGTCGACTGGCCGGTCGACCGCCAACGGTCGAATTTTCGACCGTTAGGAAAAGCGGTCGACCGGACGGTCGACCGATACTGGGCATTGACCTAACGGTCGACCGCCCGATCAACCGGGGCTAGATCCAGAGAGTGGAGTTCTCTTGCGGTCGACGGGTCGGTCCCCCTTCAGCCAAACTGGCTGTGCACGTCTGTGCATATCGGTCGACCGGCCCGGTCGACCGCCAACATGGTCTGGCTGAAAATTTGGGATAAAAAATCCCATAAATTCTCATAAATTCTACAAAAATAATTTTATTAATATACTTTGATATACAAACATGTTTAATTAAAAATCAAAACATATTATAAATATTTTGAACTATTTTTGTGATATAGAAATTTTGGCCTTAAACAAAAATCGTATTTTTCAAAAACAATCTCCAAATTGAAAAATGATTTTTTCAAAACTTCTCCAAATACAAAAACAAGATATTCTAAACACTTTTGAAGCTTAGTGCATATGGATATGATCCAATACACATATGAGATGAATTATCTATGTTTTTGACAATAAACTCTAAAATAGTTTTGATAAAACACATGTATACTTTGAAGCTTAAAAACCAAACCGGTATTTTCTAAAACACATATAAATTTTGTGTGTGTGTGGGCAATCCACCAACTAATCTGTCCTTTATATTTTATCTAAAAACAAATCTTGACACTTATAAAACCAGACACAAGTCTTCTTGAAATCTTCTTCTCCTTCTTGACTTGGTCCAAACCTTGAGCCAATGAGCTAGACTTCTCTTGAGTACTTGATGCAATCTTGATACACAAGCTCTTGAATCGACCCGTGCTAGCTCCAAAACTTGACTTCAAATCTTTTGTTGAAGCTAAACACCTACTAAGATCTTGATCAAATATCTGAAACTAAATAAGCACAAGATTATAAGTACTATAACTATATGAGTTAATTATCATCAAAACTAGAGCGATGGGCCTTTGGGCCAACAGAAGGTGGACTAAGGAGAGGATGATGGTGGATTAATTATGTTAGAATTATTAATGTTCGTATGAAATTTGCCTATGATTAAGAATTTTAAATACTTAAGTTTATGGCTTACTTATGATTCAATTTAGGTGAAGAGATTAAAGGGAAAGTTGAGAAATTCTTAATTCGAAGCACTTTTGAAATGGTAGTATAAAACTGTTAAAGCCTATCAAGATCTGAAATATGGAACTTGGGGTTCTTTGTATGGATATTTGAAATGAAATAGGTCATGTAGTATACGTTGGAAATATAATTGAGTCTACTTTCCAACAGCTCTTGCGGTGTCCCAACCAAAGGAGGTCTGCCGAAGTTTTAAGAATTTAGAAATGATTATGATAATCGGTCAATTTAAATAAATATTATGTTAATTGAGGACTTTAGTAAACTTGGACCGTTACAGATAATACCACCAAAAATATGAAAAATAAGGTATAAGAGTTAGAATTGAAAAACCCCGAGTCAAAATTTCACTATTATAAAGGTGCATGTGATTTAGGATAAAATAAAGACTAGATGAGAAATACAATTTGACTCGAGGTTTTTGAATAGAGACTAAATTTAGGAATGAAAAGTTTGATTTTCCCATAACTTATAGATTGCTTAATTCTTGCAAAATTACATCAAATATTTTCTCTCTTTTTCAAAATACTTTTTCAAAAAAACTAACATTTGTTTCTTTTTTCTTTATGGATTTTCTGGGTGTAATCCACTGAAAATTCTCACGAGATAAAACTCGTTCTCTAGGGGGTAACCTAGATGTTTTATGGCTTGTTGCATATGCTAAGTGCAACCATGATTCTTACGAAAGTGAGTACTAGGTTAGCTCTATTTTACTTATTATTTGTTTTGCTCGAGGACGAGCAAAAAAAAGTGTGGGGGGTGTGATTGGTCACTGATACTATATTTCATTATTACATTTCTGTATTTTATCTTAAATAAACTCTATTATTTAATTATTTTTATCATTTAATTTGTGCAGACCTTTACTAAAGGAAATGGAAGAGAAAACGAGCCCAAAAGCCCACTGAAATTCAGATTAAATTAAAATCAAGGATTAGGGCAAATGTTCAGCTTAAGATCAGAGCAAGTCAGAGAGATAACACCAAATGAAAACCGGTTAAATTTAGATATTTATGAATCCATTTCGGTTAGCCGAAGATCAATGGTGAAATCGACGAATCCAAAGCCAAAACTATGAAACCAGTTGGATAAAAGGAGCCAACAACAAAATGGGAAGATGCACCCTGTAGATCACCTAGGGGGAGGGTGAATAGGTGATGTGTTAATCAAATGCAAAATAATGCGAAATTAAAAACTATTATGCAAAGTAAAACTATCACACAACGTATAACTAAAGAGTGAAGTCGAATTTTCGGTGAAGGGCTCTGAACTTTTTCTCAAGATTCCTCTAGATTAAGAGTTAAGGTGCTAGTATAGCTCTCTTGGTTCAATACTAGTGTGGCACAAATATAAACAATATCAAGTATGTGAATGAACAATATGAGAGAATGCAGGATTTCAAACAATCCCAAACATATATGACAATTAAGTACAAGTAAAATTAAGCCTATAAAGATGTAAACAATAAGAGCAAGTAAGACATAAACACAAGTGAGTTGAGAAAGAGAAGAGCATATGTAAGCACGGGAGAATTGTTTCGAGGTTCGAGCCACTTTCTTTACGTCCTCACCTTCACCGTAATGAAGAATTTTCACTAAAAATGATCTTGCAAGAACACTTGGTGCCATAACCCCCTACAATGAGCTCCCTCAAGAACTCTTGGACCCGCAAGTCTCTCACTTGTTCCCGCAAGAATAACACACAAGATGAACCCACAAGCTCGCCGTGGCTGCAACCTCCAACTTCTTCTCAATACAAGGTAGAACACTTTGTGATCACTTCTTGATCACAAACAAACACTCTCATATACAAGGATCCCTATAAGATGGATATAGCAATGTATAGCTCAAGCTTGTGTGAGAAAACTAGATAGATTTTGTGGTGAAAAACTCAAGAAATCCTTTTAAAAAGTCAAAAAAACACTCTTAATAAACTCTCCTTTTGATATGAAAGTTAAGCTCAAAAACTTGTAAAGAAAACTTTGTAGAAGATGGGAAAATTTGCTCTCAAAAACTTGTGAAAATCTTCTACAAAAATTAGCCCAAAAGACCCTATTATAATGACTTTAAAAAATTAGTCGTTATGACTTAGAATGACCTGTCGGTTGACCAGCCAACGGTCAATTTTCTGACCATTAGGGTTGCCGGTCAACCGGGCCCAAAGAGTAATAACTCTCTATCGGTCGACTGAGCCAAGCCCTATAGTTAGCTTGAGCCAGTCGGTCAACCGGTCAGTTGACTGCTCTTTGGTTTGTGCATGTATACACGTCGGCGACTGGTCGATCGACCGAGCCAGCCTTCGCTCGACCGCAAACAGCCTAAAACCCAAATTTTAGGATTAAAAACCAACTTGTTAAATTCATAAAAATTCAATTAAATCCCAATAAATTCCACAAAAATAAGCTCATGTAAATACTTTGATGTTTAAATATGTGTGATCAAAAATCAACACATATTACAAACAAGTAAACTATTTTTGAGGCATAGAAATTAAAGTATAAACTAAAAGTCGTATTTTCTAAAAAATAAACTTCTAAATAGAAATCCGATTTTTCCTCAAACTTGCACAAATACAAAAATAAGATATTGAAACACATTTAAGTATAGTGTGTCTGGAAATAATCTAATACACATAGTAAATAAAATATAATTGTTTTTGACAATAAGATCCAAAATAAGTTTTGATAAAAACAAAACTTAAACATATGATATAAACTCATCAAAATAAGTTATCTAAACAATTTGAAGTAATAATGTATATGGATGAAATTCAATACACATATAAACCATGTAAACTTGTTTTGATGAAATTTATTCATGAAATAGAAATGTGTATTCTTGAAACTCAAAACTAAAACGGTTAAACAAAAACAAAAACTATTTAACATGAAAATAATATATATTTTGTGTGTGTGTGTGTGTGTGTATGAGCTTGAGCAATCCAAAACTAATCTATTCTTTACATTTTATCCTAAAATAAAAATCTTAAACTTATAAACTTAGACTCAAGTCTTCTTCAAAATCTCCTCTTGAAAATCTTTTTCTCTATCTTGACTCGATCGAAACTTGATACATGAGCTAGACTCCTCTTTGAGTACTTGATGCGATCATGAAGCGCGAGCTCTTGAATCAACATGTGATAGCTTTAAAACTTGACTTCGAATCTTTTATTGAAGCTAAACACTGACTAAGATCTTGATTAAATATTTGAAACTTAATAAATACAAAATCATTAGTACCATAATTACATGAGTTAATCATCATCAAAACTAGAGTGATAGGCCTTTGAGCCAATAATCTCTCCCTTTTTGATGATGACAAAACTCATGGAGTTATATATGCATGGATTAAAGATAAGCTTCATAAAAGCTCCCTCTTAACTCATGCATAACATAAATCGTGTAGATATTCAATGAAGCTCATAAACTAAATATATATGCATAAAATAAAAACATAGCATGTATATATAAACTCTAAATTTCTCTCCTCCCTTTTGTCAATTCATCAATAAAGGGGTAAAGAAAATAAGGTAAAAGTATATGCGATATAAATTCATGAAGAAGAGAGACGTCAAGTTAACTCCTCCTGCATATATGCATTATATGGAGAAGGGATGACTAAACCCTAAACGACATAAGTATAATATATAATGTATAGACGGAGATGTGCCCCTGCACACGTGTACTACATAAAGAAAAGAGGTCAAACTCTTCTTTATATTACACTCATCATGAATCTATATAGAGGAGATGTTAAGCTCCCCTAACATATAAGTAATACATGTCAAAATAAATTTTGAAAACCAATTAAAATAAATTTTGATTAATACTTGTAAATCAACATTATCAAATTTTGATATCACATGAAATCATTTAAACAAATTTTGATACTACTTGAAAGCAAATTTTTTTGATAAACCGGTAGAAAATATATTAGTAAATAAACATAAATATTTCTTCTAGATGAAATCATTTTAAGTCAAAAAAACTTTTCTCCCTTTTTGAAAACTAATGCATAAGCTTGTTGGAAACAAAAGCAAATATTTTAAAGTAAAACCAAACTTAGCATGAAATCAATTTGTGCTATAAAATATGAGAAAAATGTATATCAGCCCGCGGGCTGAGAGTACTCTCTCAGCCTGCGGTGACGTGGCTCGATTTGTCACCTCACTGACTTGCGGCCCGCTTTTAGGGAGAAGTTAAATTACCAAATACCCCTTATGATAACTTTTCCTTATTGTTTATTATTATTTTCCCCCCTTTTATTTTGCCGCTCTTTATAGGATATAAATTACTTTTCGCCTTATTTGTTTACCTCTTTTTTGTAAGATCTAGTTTCTCCTTTTCAGCGTGGGATAAAATTTTTTTTGAAAATATAAAATCTTTTCAGATGAATGTTTTCAGCCTGCGATAAAATTCTACTTTATAGTTTAATTTTTTTGTATATAATGTAGTCAGAGTCTTTGGTCGCATTGTACATTTAAACTGCGACCTTAGTCAAAGTCTTTGGTCGCAGTGTACATGGTGAAATGCGACCAAGGTCGCAGTGTTGTTATTGATAAAGATAGCCAGCAACTGCAATCTAGGGTTGCATTACATGGTCTGCGACTTTGGTCGCAGTACGTTAAGTAATTATTTTTTTTGAATATAATGTAGTCAGAGTCTTTGGTCGCATTGTACAATTAAACTGCGACCTTAGCCAAAGTCTTTTTGTCGCAGTGTACATGGATAATGCGACGAAGGTCGCAGTGTTGTTATTGATGAAGATGGCCAGCAACTGCAATCTAGGGTTGCATTACATGGACTGCGACTTAGGTCGCAATACCCAAGGTCGCAGTGTTGTTTTATTAAGTGGTGAAATGCGACTTTGGTCGCAGTACGTTAAGTAAGTGTTGTTTTATTAAGTGTTGTTTTTTGGATTAAGTCATTTTTTGAATCTAAATGAAAAATGAAAAGTTGTCTGTTGTGTGATGCGACTTGGAGTCAGTTCGTGAGACGCGACCTGTTATAAAGATTTTATGAGATCTTTTAACGTCAAGTCTATGTTGACGAACCCCGCACCATTCGTTGTTTCCCGAAGCGGTTGTCCACCCGTCGGTTCTTCATTGGGTTTAGGCGTTATTGTCTTTTAATGCCAAACCGGCGCTGGCGGTTGGAGACCATTAATGCCGACGATTCTGATTAATGAACCATTAATTATGGTTATTATGGGCTGCCTATAAATAGGGCTCACGCTCTCCCTTTAACAGTCCATAATTAGACTGTTTTCTTTCGAGAGCAATTGCTCTGAGAATTTTCGTCTTCTTCAGAGTCTCTAACAGGGGCCTGCCTCCATGGATGAAGATGACCCTATTGACGAAATTGATCGATGTTCGTCCACAAGGGAAGAAGTCATAGACCTCATCGTCCACAAGGGAAGAAGTCATGGTCCTCGTCGTTCACAAGGGAAGAAGTCATGATCCCTGACGAGGACTTAATCCTCACCGAGATCTGCTCTGACTTGATGCACCAGTCAAGCTTGCTGGTAACGGATGGTCAGAGTGGGTATGGCGGCGGGGGATGTGGTGGGTAGCATTCCCTGTGAGGTCTAAAAACCTCCTCTCTTACCCCAGAAGTGACATCGAGGAAACTCCATGCTCACTGGATAACCTTCTGGTGAAGAGATGTTCATAAACGAAAGATTCTGCTGCCACCAGACCTCCAAGAGAAGATTGCTCTTAGTAGTCAACAAGGGCTCTTCTTGGCTCTTTTGATGTTTTGTCTTCTTGGATACTTTGATGTTTAGTCTTCTTGGATTTTTTTGATGTTTTAGTCTTCTTTTGTACTGCTGTATTTGTAACACTCAGTCTTATTGTATAAGAGATCGTTTTGTATCATTTGCATATGCCTGGAGATAAATGCCTGGACATAAATAAAAAGCATATTTGTTTTTTTTAATAAACTACGAACTTTTTCGCAGCCATGCATTGCAAACAAAACAACTATGATCATAGATGACACTGCGACCAAGGTCGCAGAAGATACATTGCAAACAGTAAGTACTGTGACCAGGGTCGACAGTGCGACCAAAGACTGCGACTAAGCAACTGTTGCGGTGACGTGTCACATCGTCGCAGTGTTGTTGTTGATTAAGACTAAAAACCAGCAATAGCGACCAAGATTGGAGATTATTTTTTTAAGACTGCGGCCATCAACTGCGACCAAAGTCGCAGTGTTGTTGTTGATTATTTATAAAGAACACCAACTGCGACCAAGATCGCAGTGATTTTGTTGATTAAGAGTAAAGAACAGCAACTGCGACCAAGGTCGCAGTGTATTTATTAAGTTTGCGACCAGCAAATGCAACCAATGTCGCAACCTTTCATTTTAAAAATTTTTAAGGGTGAAGTAATATAATTATTAACTGCGACCAGGTCGCAGTGTTGTTATTGATAAAGATGGTCGCAGTGTACATGGTTAAATGCGACCAAGGTCGCAGTGTTGTTGTTGATAAAGATGGCCAGCAACTGCAGTCTTAGGTTGCTTTACATGGACTGCGACTTTGGTCGCAGTACGTTAAGTAAGTGTTTTCCTTTAGATTAACATGCATAGTGACCAAGGTCGCCGTGTTCTTGTTTTATTAAGTGTTGTTTTGTATTAAGTCATTTTTTTGAATGTAAATGAAAAATGAAAAGTTGTCTGTTGTCTGATGCGACTTGGACCGACTCCGTGAGACGCGACCTGTCATAAAGATTTTATGAGATCTTTTTAACGTCAAGTCTACGTTGATGAACCCGCACCATTCGCTGTTTCCCGAAGCTGTTATTATGGGCTGCCCATAAATAGGGCTCACCCTCTCCCTTTAACAGCCCATAATTAGACTGTGTTCATTTGAGAGCAATTGCTCTGAGAATTTCCGCCTTCTTCAGAGTCTCTAACAGGGGCCTGCCTCCATGGATGAAGATGACCCAGAGCTTGATTGTCCTTTTTCAGGTTCGCTGGGCCTGTGGGAGAATATTTTGGCCGGTGAACTTGTTCGATATTCGTCCACAAGGGAAGAAGTCATGGTCCTCGACGTCCACAGTTTTTTAGTACACGTGGACGTCAATAACACCACTGCTCTTATTCAACAAGGGCTCTTTTGATGTTTAGTCTTCTTGGTTCTTTTGATGTTTAGTCTTCTTTGTACTGCTATATTGTAACACTCAATCTTATTGTATAAGAGATCGTTTTGTATCATTTTTACATGCCTGGAGATAAATGCCTGGACATAAATAAAAAGACCTCAATAACAACACTTCTCTTAGTCAACAATGGCTCTTTTTGATGTTTAGTTTTCTTTCTACTGCTATATTGTAACACTCAATCTTATTGTATAAGAGATCGTTTTTTTTTATCATTTTCACATGCCTGGAGATAAATGCGTGAAAATAAATAAAAAACATATTTGTTTTTTAATAAACTACGACCTTTGGTCGCAGTCATGCATTGCAAACAAAACAACTTGGACCAGAGACCACGCTGCGACCAAGGTCGCATAAGACTACAGTGCAAACAGAAACAACTGCGACCAGGGTCGACATTGCGACCAAAAAACTGTGACCAAGGTTGCAGATTATTTTTTTTAAGACTGCGTTCATCAACTGCGACCAAAGTCGCAGTGTTGTTGATTATTTATAAATACCACCAACTGCGACCAAGGTCGACATTTCAGTGATGTTGTTGATTAAGAGTAAAGATCAGCAACTGTGACCAAGTTCGCTGTGTATTTTATTACGACTAAATACCAACAACTGCGATCAAGGTCGCAGTTTATATTATAAAGACTACGGTCAGAAACTGCGACCAAGGTAGCAGTGTTGTTGATTAAGATTAAAGGCCAGCGACTGCGACCTTGGTCGCATTGTATTTATTAAGTCTGCGTCCATGGTCGCAGTATTTCAACCAAAACATAGTAGTAAAAAATGTAATTCACACAAATAACTTTAGAAAACAGATTTATATATATTTAAAAAGAAAAACAAAATACAATTTTTTAACTTCTAATCGTCGTCATCACCATAGTAATCAGATTCGTCGTCAAGAGTCATGCTTTTGTCTTCTGTATCGCTTTCGTCTTCTGTCTCTTCCTCCTCTTCAGGTACAGTCTCATCGTCGCTTTCTTCCTCTTCATGTTTGTGTTTTGGTTCATCAATGAACTCCCAGAAAGGGTGGTCTGTATCAAGCTCAGATTCTGACCCATAGCGAGACATTGTTTCAGAACTAAACATAAAATCATCATTTGATGATTGGCTTCTTTCCGGTGAAGACGGTGGTGATGGTGAAGACATTTTTTGAATGTATTTTCGGAACAGTGAGAGTAACGAGTTTGAGCAAAAAATAACTTAGTATGTTTTTAATCCTTTGCTCATGACCCTTTATATGTATTTAATCCCGGAATTCCAAAAGGTTTAAGCTCTCGGACCACGTGAATATCTCTCAAATATATTTTCTATCTTTTCCCAAAAATTGTATACTTCCTAGGTGACTGTTCAGTTATCCAAAACAGTTTAAAAGTTAATACACTATAACTTTAAATTACTTTGAACTCCAAAACAGTACATTATTGCGACCAAAGTCGCATTGGGAACTGATAAATGATTAACTGCGACCATAAATTGCATCCGTAGTAGGGTTGCGACTATGGTCGCAGTGTTTAAGAGCAGCAGTCGCAGTTTGGATATTTAATTAAAAGAGCTTATAAGTTAATATAGTGAGAAAGAGACCTTACAAAAAAAATAGAATTAAAAGCTTTTAAAAGAAGACAAAATATAATTGAATATCAGAAGATCAGGAAATCCTAATCCTCGTCATTATCACCATCATAAGCAGATTCATCGTCTTCATTCTTCTGCTCTTCGTCTTCATCACTTATTTCCTCATCATCTTGAGGTTTTTTTGTTTCACTGATGAACTCCCAGAATGGATCGTCTCTATCAAGCTCTTCGTCTGACCCGTTGCTAGGAAGCGAGCCTACAGCATCAGAGGACATGCTTTCATCAAGCATGTCTCCGTCAAGTGGCAGAGGAATAATGTCTTCTTCACTAACGCACATGAAAAATTCATTATCATCATGAATAGAAGGATCAGTTAATACATTATTTGATGTAGTGAGATAGTCAAAAGGAGTGAAGTCCAGACTGGTATCAGATTCACTAGAATATCCTAAAGACAAAGGACCGGTGGGGGATTGATTGAAGTTGAATTCTGAGTGTTCAGAGGAAGAAGATGGGGAAGACATGATTCAAGAATGAATTTTTTTTTGAAAGTTTTTGAAATCAAATTGAAAAGGAAGAGCAAAATTATAGTTTTTTTAGGTATGAGGTAATATATTAGTTACAAGCATTATATAAAGGTCAATATTGTGGAAGACATGAATAGTAATAATAATTGTTACAGGTGAGGGTTGAGTATGGTAGGAAGTGGTAAAAAAAACTAAATATTTAATTGAAGATTTATTGCTGGAGAATCCGAAGTACAAATTAACTTTTTATAGAATTGTTTGGCTATATCTTTAGATTACGTATGGTGCACATCTTTCCTTTCTCGAGATTAACATTAGTGCATCTCTTTTTTTCTAGACTGGTGTTGTATCACGGTAGATATAATATTAATTAATTCTTTTACATAAGGCATGAGAAAGAAGATTGCGAATTTGGTCGCAGTACCGAAGGAGGTCGCATTGCTATGCGATAACATTTTTTGTCTTGTATTCTTTATTCTGTATTAAGTCTGCGACCATGGAATATTTTTTTACTTTTGAATGCTAGAAGGTACAGTCGCAGTCTTTTCGTCGCAGTGTCGCAGTGTCGACCCTAGGAAGTTTAACAGTTTAAAAGTCGCAGTCGTCATTTAAAAGGGGTATTTTTGTCATTTTGATTCACGATTGTTTAGGCGGGATTTTTTGATTTTTTGTGGCGCCCACACTCTGCGACCGATGTGTGGCCTATATTCAGCCACGTCCCGCAGGCTGAGAAACTCTCTCAGCCCGCAGGCTGAGGTACAGTAAGCCCATAAAATATATATGGTCAATATAAATCAAGCACATACAATCATATATATGTAAGTATGTCCATGAAAATACCACTTGAAATTTAATGCATGCATATATAGAAAAACTTTAATGAGTATACAAAAATAAAATAACATGAGAATCATGTGTATAACTCATATCATCCACCCTATCATGCACAAGTTTTAAAAATATTATACATTAAGGCACACAAAGGCTTGGTCGCCCCACCAAAATCCCTTTAAGGATAGAAGTTTTTAAAAATAAGATTTTGAAAATAATTATAAATTGAAAACATTACCAAGTGAAGAATAAAGAACTAGTTTAAAATAGTTTTTGAAAACTAGTTAAAGATTCTTCAAACATAAAACCAAATAATATATCTCATGAAACATACTATTTACACAAAAATTAACACTCAAAATTTATAAAGCACATAAATGAGCTCATGAAAATAACATCATGATTAAACATAAAGGTGAGTGCACAATAATTATGTGAATAACATATTTATGAAAATAAAATTATAAAGCTCAAAATCAAAACTAACATGAAATTCTTTTATATAAACATAATATATCATATAATCATGCAAGAATCATCAAAACTAGTACATATAATGTACAATCAAATATAAATGAGTACAAAAATGAAATAAAACATATAAAGTATGAAGAACAAGTGTAACACAAGATTTATACATATATAACACAAGTTTTAATAAGATTTGCATATCAACATATGATATAAACATGTAAATCAAAATATGCTTTAAATAAAGCATATAAAAATATGAGTCTATCAAAAAATATAGACATGTAAATCCACTTGAAAACATGAAGAAAATTTTTCAAAATTACATGCATAGCATACAACCAATCAACTCAATATTAAGCACAAAACAATACATGATTGAGTCTAGGTTACTACACTAGTATATAAACATTTAAAATATTTTTAAATTGGAGAATGAAATGGTTACTAATACCGATGTAGCCAATCTTTTTCTCCAAAACAAGGTGGTCCTCCCACCAAAACTTCTTGATAGCGATACATCCATGATGTGTCCATCAAACTCCGATTGCATCTACTACCAAGGCACTAATCCTCTCATGCTTTGTGGAAGCTCACACTTACATTAAAACTAAGTGGTGAGAATTTTGGTACCCATATCTTTTTGGGTCTATAAGGGTTAGTAACATTTGAAACCCAAACATTATTATTTGCAAAATTGAAAGAATTTAGTTTATTAGAGCAAAATTTTGCAAGATGGCCTTTGCGGCCGCATTGTGTATATGTGTACACTCTAGCATACATGGAGGAATAAGTGTGATCATGGTGTGCGTGAGATGTATGCCATAGGTTTATGCATGAACATGTGGAATATATTTCTTACGAAATATAGATTCCAATCTACTATGATTAAAAGCACATTGGCTCAAAGTTGAGTCTAAACAATCAAGGTTCTTTTTCAAAGCACAAATTTCATTTTCAATTTTAGAAGAGGAAACATGAGCATGAGAAACAAAATTCTTTTTCACTTTGAAAATAGAAATATTTTCTTTTTCTTTCAAAATAATTTTCTTTTCCAAAAGCTCATTTTTATTTAAAACAATCTCCTTTTTTAGAAATCAGAACAACTTGAATTTTTAAAGATTCATTTTCTTTTGAAATAATTTCAAATTTATTTTTAAAAGAATCCTATTCTTTTAAAATGAAATCATTTTTTTATTCAAACTTTTCTTCTCAACCTTTAATAAATCATATTTTTTAAAAAGTGTTTGACAAAAATTAGCAAGTTCATCATATGGCATCTCATCATCATTATCAAGCTCGGAATCAGAATTTACCTCAAGAGGGTCATCCCTTTGGACCATATAGCACATGTTGGAAGCATCACTTTCTTAATCTGAGTCACTCTCTTTATCAATTTGCATTTGTTCCTCAAGAGAGATGAGAGTGTTCATTATTGCAAAAGCCTAATCAAAATTAGAAACTCTAGATAAATGCTCATCATTTAGGGTTGACTTTAAAGCATGGATGGCTTTTGCATTAGCCTCAAGATATTTTCCATTAACAAAATATGAATTTTTAATAGTGAAAAAATAAACATGAATGCCAAAGGCTTTGAGATACATAGACATTTTAACTTTCTAATTTTGAAAGTTAAGAATATCAAACATAGGAGGTACAAGGAAATCCATGTGTTTGTGTACAAATATTGTGATTAGCAAACAAAGGATCTTTAACTCTAGGTTATTGACCCAAATCCAGAGCATCAAGCTCTGATACCACTTGTAGATCACCTAGAGGGGGGTGAATAGGTGATGTGCTAAATAAATGCAAAATAATACGGAATTAAAAACTATTACGCAAACAAAAATTATCACATAAAGTATTACTAAAGAATGAAGCCAAATTTTTGGTGAAGGGCTCCGAACTTCTCCTCAAGATTTCTCTAAATTAAGAGTTAAGGTACTGCTATAGCTCTCTTTGTTCAATACTAGTGTGAGCACAATAACAAACAATATCAAGCATGTGAAGATATGAACAATATGAGAGTATGTAAGATATAAAACAATCCCAAGCATATATGATAATTAAGCATAGGTAAATATCAAGCCTATAAAGATGTAAACATAAGAGCAAGTAAGATATAAACACAAATGAATTGAGAGAGAGAAGAGCATTCGCAAATACGAAAGGATTGTTTCGAGGTTCGAGCTACTTACTCTAAGTCTCCGCCTTCACCGTAATGAAAGATTTCCACTAAAAATGACCCTATAAGACCACTCAGTGCCGCAACACCTACGATGAGCTCCTTCAAGAACTCTTAGACCCACAAGTTCTTCACTTGTTCCCGCAAGAACTACACACAACGCGAACCCACAAGCTCGCCGAGGCCACAACCTCCTACTTTGTCTCAATACAAGATAGAACACTTTGTGAACACTTCTTCATCACAAACAAACACTCCCACATACAAGGATCCCTATACGATAGATATAGCAATGGATAGCTCATGCTTGTGTGAGAAAAACTATATAGATTTAATGGTGAAAAACTGAAGAAAATCCTTTTGAAAAAGTCAAGAAAATCCTTTTGAAAAAGTCAAGAAAAACACTCTTTATAAACTCTCCTTTTGATATGGAAGTTAATCTCAAAAACTTGTAGAGAAAACCACCTTGAAGATGGAAACATTTTCTCTCTACAACTTGTGAAATTTTTTTACAAAAACTGGTCCAAAAAATCCTTTTATAAAGGTTGTCAAAAACTAGCCGTTATGGTTCAGAATGGTCTGTCGGTCGACCGACCAACAGTCAATTTCTGACCATTAGGGATGTAGGTCGACCGCACCTAAACCCATAAAGTAACAACTCTCTGTCGGTTGACCGAATCACGCCCGAGAGTGGGCTTGAGTCAGTCGATCGACCGGTCGGTCGACCGCTCTTGGGCTCGTGCATGTGTGCATGTCAGTCGACCGGTCGGTCCTTCGGTCGACCGGTCGGTCAATCATAAGCAGCCCAAGACCCAAATTTTAGAATTTAAAACTAACTTGTTAAATTCATAAAAATTCAATTAAATCCCAATAAATTCACAAAAATAAGTTCATGTAAATACTTTGAAGTTCAAATATGTGTGATCAAAAATCAACACATATTACAAACATGTGAACTAGTTTTAAGGCATAGAAATTAAAGCATAAACCAAAAATCATATTTTTCAAAAATCAAACTTCTAAATAGAATTCCGATTTTCCTCAAAACTTGCACAAATATAAAAAAAGATATTTAAACACATTTAAAGTATAGGTGTATGAAAACGATCCAACACACATAGTAGATGAAATATACTTATTTTTGACAATAAGCTCCAAAATAAGTTTTGATAAAAATAAAACTTAAACACATGATATATACTCATCAAAATAAGTTATCGACATAATATGAAGCAACAATGTATATGGATGAAATTCAATACACATATAAACTTGTTTTGATGAAATCTATTTATGAAACCGAAAGATGTATTCTTGAAACTTTAAACCAAAATGGTTAAACAAAAACTAAAACTATTTAACATGAAAACAATGTGTGTGTGTGTGTGTGTGTGTGTGTGTGTGTGTGAGATTGAGCAATCTAAAACTAATCTATTCTTTATATTTTATCCAAAAACAAAAATCTTAAACTTACAAACTTGGACTCAAGTCTTCTTGAAAATCTCCTCTTGAAAATCTTTTTCTCCATTTTAACTTGATTCAAACTTGATCCATGAGATAAACTCCTCTTTGAATACTTGATGCGATCTTGAAGCACGAGCTTTTGAATCAATATGTGATGCTTCAAAAACGACTTCGAACCTTTTGTCGAAGCTAAACACCGAATAAGATCTTGATTGAATATCTGAAACTTAATAAACACAAGATCATTAGTACCATAACTACATGAGTTAATCATCACAAAACTAAAGTGATAGGCCTTTGGGCTAACATACCCCCCGGGTGTGGCCAACAATCCAGAGACATATGGGGGAACGTCTCCTCCTATCTTCAGACACTCTCCCCCTTTCATTTTTCACTATAAATACCGGTAAATTCTGAGGCCATAGGGCATGATTAGGGGGAGATAGATTCTTAGGCCAGTTTTCATTCTAGTTTAGTATATGTTTTTATTTTTTTAATGTAATTTTTATTCTTTGTAAACATAAGTTAGACTGAGATTCATGTAAGTGAGAGAGAAAGAGATTTATGTTGATAACTTTCTCCTTTCTTTCATCATTTCTCTATGCAATCAAAAGGTTACTTGTTTATATTCTTTTTCTTCTTCTTCTACTTGTCTTCTTTTGATTTTGATAATAATCCAAGTGAGTCTTATAGCATCGGTATTGCCTTGGCTTTGACTGATAGCTCATGATAATGGATTCCTCTTTAAAATCCATATCATTTCATGCTTGCTCGTCGTTCTTGATGATGTAATGCAGATGGAGGATTGAGTTCAATCTTATAGGAGATGCGCTAATCGCCTCCGAATCCAGGTAAACGTGCCAAAAATCCAAGGTAAGTTATCGGCTAAAAGAAGTTTTCTTTCCTTCTTTCTTTTGAATATTTGTATAGAACACGCTTCCAATCACAACTATCTTTTCTTTACTCTTTTTATTTCTTCCTTTAACTTAGTTTTCCATTTTCCTAAACCACCACCTTCTTCTATCTACTACTTTCACAAATTAACATAGCCTTATTTTTTTTCTTTTTAAAGAACAAAGAAGAACTTTTAACCATTTTTAGTGAAATTAAAAGAGACTTACAACACGCTTTTATTGTAAGTCTCTCCTTATGGATCACGACCCGCATAGCCACTTGCTATCGCAGTAGAATTGAGTACTTGGAGATTCTATTCTTTAAATCTAAACTCTGTATTTTTTTGTACCTGTAAAACCTCATTCAAGTCTTGCCATACACTCATGAACAAAATGGGATAGCCGAGCGAAAGCATCGTCATATACTTGAGACTGTTCGTGCTCTACTGATATCCTTTTCTGTTCCTTGTAGTTCTTGGACAGAAGCTGTTCTCATCTTTGTCGACCTGATTAACATTACCCCATCGTCTATCTTGGCCAGCAAGTTACCTCATGAACATCTCTGCTCTTCTCTACCCGACTATAGCATGCTCTATATGTTTGGGTGTATCTGATATGCCCTTCTTCTTCCAATGGAGCGCACCAAGCTATTTGTCTGATCAACTAAATGTGTCTTACTTGGCATCATTTATGAGCATAAGGGTTTTCTATGGTCTATTGGTACGTCATCTTCTTATATCCTATCATGTCTCCTTCGTTGAGGAGTCCCTTATTGTCTCCTTCATCTCAGAATGTTCACTTTATATCGCCACCTGATACACTATCTGCTGAATCTTTTAGAGTTTCTATTAATCCGATCGCTTTAGCTCCTGCTGAGTCTATTCCTCTAGCTGATCATTCTAGTACAGTCCCCAATGCTACTAGGCTGACCCTGACTTTAGACCACGAGAATCCACCAGTTACTAATTCACTACCAGCGCACCATCCCCTCCTCCACCACCACCACTGCCACCATTGCCGCCACCTGATTGAGGCAGAATTATGGACAAAAATAGAAGTTTAGAAATAGATTACAAGATTCCTTAATGCTACCGCTATAGCAAGTGGCTATGCGGGTCTTTATCCTCAAGGAGGAACTGCGATGGAAGCATTTGAGTAGTCTTTCTTTTAAGTTACTTAAAACTGATTAAAAGTATTTCTTCTTAGTTTTTGAAGAAAAATAAAAGAAAACTGTGTTAAGTTAGAAGAAAGAGGAGTAGAAAGAGAAGGAGAAAATGGACGAAAATGTTTGTATTTTGATTTTTTTAAAAGAAATTAAAAGAAAAGAAAAAGCATGATTAAAATCTATTAAGGTTCCTACTGGTGTACTTACCTCTTGATGCTTGCTTCACCTTGGGTCTTTAACAATGATTTATCTTGGCTTGAAGACTTTCACAGAATGAAATATAAGATTATCCTCATTCCAAACTGCCTATATTAGATCATCAAAACTATGAAAAACAAGTATGAATTAATACAGAACTTACCCATTTAGAAGTGAAAATCCATCATCATAAGTTATCAGTGGCTCTTGTAAGGGCGAGGCATGTTCGAGGTCATTAGAAGCATGTGGATTAAGATCAAGCATCAAAGAGCAAATACTGAAAAAAAAACATAAAAATCAAGCTTTGATTACATTGAAAAACTACTAGAAAAGGCAAGTTACATCAAGTATCACTTTTGAAATCACTCTCACTATTTCTTATGAACCTCTCTCTAGTCTAGCTATTAAGAAAATAGAATATTAAAAAGATAAAAAACTAAGTTATGTTAAAGCAAAACCTAAACCTAGCTCTCTGCCAGTGATGCCTTTTGCCTTCTGCATATGGTGGTATTTATAGGAGAAATGGAGAAGGGGAGCGCGCTTGAGAATGAGACCAAATCGCTAGCTCAAAAGAAAAGATCTTCTGATAAGGTTGGATATAAGGTTGGAGATATGAACAAAATTGCTTACCTAATAGAAAAGATCTTCTGATAAGGTTGGAGATAAGGCTGGAGATATAGACAAAATCGCTTGTCCAACAGAAAAGATTTTCTGATAAAGTTGGAGATAAGGATAGAGATAATATCTGTTTATCCCTTAATCTTTAGTTGTATTGCATCTTATCTCTTTAAATTTTCTGAATATACATTCCAATCATTTAGATATCTCTTTGTATTTTGATAGGGTTGCCTTTGGACTTCTGGATTTGCCTTTATCCTTGTTTATCCTTGTTGATTCTCCAAGCTAACCAAATAGATCAATATAAATCTAATTTAACTGGTACTTATTTGGTATTATCTTCTCTTCCTCTATTAATAATCACCCTGCACAATTTAGACATTAAGATAAATTAATTGTAGAGTTTATTATAAGATAAATGTATGAATGTAATAATAAATAATGTAATATACATATACAATCACACCCCCATACTTATCTTTTGCTTATCCTCAAGCAAAACAAGAAAAATAGAGCTAACTTAATCTAACTCACTTTCGTAGGAATCACGGTTGCACTTAGCATGTGCAACAAGCTGTTAAACCTCTAGAGGACGAGTTTAGTATTGGCCCAAAGGCCCATCACTCTAGTTTTGATAATGATTAACTCATGTAGTTATAGTTTACTAATGAGCTTGTGTTTATATAGTTGCAGTTATTAATCAATATATTAGTAGGTGTCTAACTTCAATAAAGGAGTTTTGGAGCTAACACATGTAGATTCAAGTGCTCGCGCATCAAGATCGCATCTAGTACTCGGTTAGAGCCAAGCTTGTTGGATCGTGTTTGGATCGAGTCAACTTAGAGAAGGAGTTCTACAAGAAAACTTTAGTTTTTCTAGTTTAAGTTTGTGTTTAGATCTTATGCAAAAATAGATAGTGTTGATATACTTAAGTTCACACACACACACACACACAAGTTCAATATGTTTGGTTTTCATTTTAACCTGTTTTAGATTCCAAGTTCACATATGTATGATTTTCATGAATAGATAGAATCAAAACAAGTTTACATAGTTTAATGTATATTAGATTTTATTTATATACATATATGCTTCATACATTTAGAAAAACTTATTTTGATGATCCTATTCATGTGTTTAGAGTTTTGTAATTAACAAAACCTATTTTGGATTTCATATCAAAAATATAGATATATCTCTTACATGTGTACTAGATTCTATCCATATACAATATACTTCAAATGTGTTTCAATATCGTCTTTTTGTATTTATACAAGTTTTGGAGAAAAAGAATTTTCATTTCAAAATCAAAGTTTAAGAAAATACGATTTTTGTCTAATGAATATTTTATATCACAAAATAGTTCAAATAGTTTATAATATGTGTTGATTTTTGGTCACACAAATTTGTTATTCAAATATCTTACAAGAACTTATTTTTGTGGAATTTATAGGATTTTATGAGATTTTATTGGAGTTAAAATGTCTAAGTTTCAAGTTTTAAAATATCAGCCAGATCCCACTGGCGATCGACCGACCGATGTGCACAAAAACGTGTACAAGGACCAGCCAAGTAGGCCGGTCGATTGACTAAAAGTACCCCACTCTCGGATACTGCTGGTCGACTGGCAGGCTTGGCCTGGTCGACCGGGCGATCGACTAGAGGCACAACTGTCAGAAATATGACTGTTGGGCTGAAGGGCAATCTGGACTTTTTTGCTGCCAACAACTATATTTTTTGAGAGGCTATAAATAAGCCATCTCTTAGGCTATTTTCTACACGATTTTAGAGAGCTATTCCCCATCTATTCAAGAGTTTTGTAGCAAGTTTTTGAAGAGTTTTTGTGTCAAAAAGAATTATCTTTATTTTGTTTTCAAGGGTTCGAAAAATCAAAGAAAAAGAGAGTCTTTGGGAAATTGGTTTTGATATTCATTTCTATTTCATTCTAATTTTTATCAAGTATTTTCTTTGTGATTTGTTTTCCAAACACCTTGTTTTCTCACACTTGAGCTATCATCTCTATCTTATTTATAGGATCTTGTTTTTATAGGAAATATAGTTTGTGGTCTATTGTGATCACCAAGTTGTAATCTTTCCTTTGTTTTGGGTTTGTGTTCATCCCTCTAGTATAGAAGTGATTGTGGTTTGGCTTTGTGCCTATCCCTCTAGTGTAAAGGTGGTTGTGCTTTAGGTTTATGGTTATCCCTCTTGCGTGGAGGTGATTGTGGTTGAGTTTAGCTGTGCCTTTATCCCTCTTGTGTGGAGGTGATTGTTGTTTACGCTTTGTGCCTTGCTTCTTGTATAGAGGTAGTTGTATTGAAGAGAGGAGTTGTGTACTTAAACTTTGTAATTGCAAATTTCTTAATGGAGGTTCCCTTTATGGGAGGTCCTGTGTGGACGTAGCAGAAATCCTTCTGTGTGAAGGCGGGGACGTAGAGCAGTGGCTCGAATCTCGAAATATATTTTGGTATTTGTGTTTGATCCAGTATCTCTTACTCTATCTCTTATATCTTGCATTACTTTATATTTTTCATATCTCATATATACTTGGTATTGTTTGTATGCCTATACTTGTGTTGAACCAAAAGAGCTTCATATAGCACCTCAACTCTTATTTAGACGAATGTACAAGAGATAGTCCAGAGCCCTTCACGAGAAATTCAACTACACTCTTTGATTATACATAGTGTGTTGCAATTAGTTTTTAATTTCGCATCATTTGTCATTAGATTAGCTAATACACCTATTCACCCCCCTCTAGGTGTATTTTCAATTGGTATCCGAGCCTACACTTCTGATATTAGGTTTAACCACCTAGGAGTGAGATCTTGGATTGTTAATCTAGTATTGCATTTGCATACTTATAGTTTATACACTCATGGATCACCTTGCCCCTCCCATGTTTGACGTTTCTAACGTCGATATATGAAAGTTTAGGATGAGCGCTTATTTGAAAGCCCTAAGTTTGCATGTGTATCTTGTCACTACCAAGAAAATTATTTTTGATAATACCAAGTACATTGAGGCTAATGCACAAGCCCTAAATGCACTAAAGCATTCAATTAGCAAAGAATATTTATTTATGATTTCTCATTGTGATTCTACTTTTGCAGTGTGGAATACATTGACCTCTCTCAAGTTACAAGCTGCAAACTATGTGGAGGAAGAATCTAGTGAAGATGAGTCCGACCAACCTTGCTACATGGTCTAAGGGAATGACTCTCTTGAGGTAAACTCGGACACTTAACTAGATGATAGTGCCAGTTCTTTTTGTGATGATAACATGGATGCACATGCATTAAAGGGAGAACTATCTACATTGTGTGAAGACTTGCTTTCAAAGTGTAAAGTTTTGAAAAAGAAAAATTTTAAATTAAAAGAAGAAAATAAGGATTTATTTTCAAAACTTAATATGATTTTGTAAGAGATGGTTGAGATTTCAAGTGGAAGGGACTCATTGAAATCCCAACTTGTCCTTACATTAAAGGAAAATGAAATTCTGAAAAATAAAAATGATTGTGTTGATGTTTTGAAGAAAAATGAGATTTTGTCTTCAAAACTTGAAATTGTTTTAAAAGAGAATAATTCTTTTAAAAATAAAATTGCTTTAATTTCAAAAGAATTGAATTTAGTTTCAAAAAATACTTCTTTGAAAAATGATTTAAATTCACATATTTGGCATGCTACTATACCATCATCATCTAGTGTTTCTATTGCATGCTCCACTTCTTCTTCTAATGTTGAAAATGATCTAATTATGTTAAAGAAGAGTGTTGATTGTTTGGGCTCCACTTTGAACCAATGTGCTAGGGATCACAAAAAATTAGAATCCATGTTTCAAAAGAAATAAGTTTCACATAATCATGCACACCAAACCCTACATATACATGTTCATCATGCTCACATACATGATTCTATTATGCTCATGTATACACTTATACACATTATGGACGTAAGGGCCACCTTGCAAAGTTTTGTTATGATAGATTGAATATTTCAAATTTTACAAATAAATTTGTTTGGGTTAGGAAAGGTGCTAACCCCCATGGATCCAAAAAGGTATGGGTACCAAAATTCACTCCTATTATATTTGATGTAGGTGTGGTCTCTCACTTGACGTGAGGGTATTGGTGCTTTGATGCATCACCTTCAAGGATGTTTGGTGGGAGGACCACCATAGTTTGGAGACCTAGAGATTAGCCCTATTGGTTTTGATAACTATATCTAACTCCTATTTTAGTTTACATGCTTTTAAAATTGATGATTTTTAGCATGTCTTGATTTTTCATATTCATTATGTTTAAATGCAATGTTTATTAGACTTGTGATATACATATGTAATATTTGAGATACACTCATGTTTATATGGACTATTATTTTTATATTCTCATTATAATTTAACTATTGTGTATATCTAGTTCTAAAACACGGGTATTTACCTAAATGATCATGTTTGTTTATGATTTTGCACTTCATATTTTAATTACTTATTTAGATGAAGTTTTTGTTAAAACTTGTGTTTATACTTGTATAAGTAGTGAGCTACACTTGGTTATTATGTGTTTGCGCTTCATTGCTCATTTGTACTCATTATATGTACATGTAGTAACTTAGTTTTGATGATTCTTGCATCTTTACTTGTTTTCCCTATTTTTGTACATGTTTTTATAAGAAGTGTTTATCTTCATGTATATGTTAATTTTGTCTAAAACTATGAGATAAACATGTGTCTATCCTAGAGTCACTTGCCTTTCATGCAAAATTTTTATTATAGACTCGTTTATATTTGGGATATGTATGTATACTTTTAGTTTCAACAAAACATATATATACCTTGATGCTTGTTAAGTTTTGATGATTTCTTTCTTTTAATAAAAGGAATTTCATTGAGCTTCATTGCCTATCTCCATGATTATACTTATTGCATGCTGTTTACACTCTATGCTTGGTGTTTACTCATGACTTTGTTTTCATGAGTATTTATGAGGTTTATAGATTTCGAGTGTCAACTCTTGTGTATTTAGCATGCTTCATGGAATATATGATTTGTTTTCATGTTTGAAAGATTTAATACTAGTTTTCAAATTATCTTTAAATTAATCTTTATTCTTCATGTGGTAGTGATTTTCAAACTATACTAAAATAGTTTCAAATCTTATTTTTGAAAACCCTTACCTTCCATGGGCGGATGGTTGGAGACCATACCTTGTATACCTTTATTGAATATCTTTTAAACTTGTGCATGAATAGAGTAGTAGGTATGAGTTATACACATGATCTTCATGTTATTTTATTATCTATGTATACTCATATTTGGTTCTTATATGTATGCTTCAAACTTCAATTAGTATCAATTTCAATTGGTATATCCATTTTCATACATACTTACATATATATGATTTGATTGTGTTTGTTTTACAATATCTTTATACATTCTTTAAAAGCACAAAAAGTTTATGCTAAGCTTGACTTATTTTTAAATGTTAACTGGTATCTTTATAAGTTTATGCATTGATTTCAACTGGTATTTCAACTGCTAATCATTTCAATTGGTATTTCATCATAATATACATAAATATCAAAATGTATTTCATGTTTTATCTTCAATTGGTATCAAATCTACTATTGATATCTTTAAGATTTTTTTTCATGTGGTACCAAAATTTGTTTTTGTGTCAGCTACTATTTGATTTCATTGATATCAAAATTTATTTTGTTGACTTCAAGAAATTTCAAAATTTTTTTTTAAAAAAGTGGTTTCAAATATATTTTTTTTTAAATATGTATTGCCTATATGCAAGGGGAGCTTAACATCTTCTCTATATATAGATTCATGTTGAGTGTAATTTACATATTGAGAGCTTGACCTCTCTTCTTTATATAGTATACGTGTGTAAGGGAGTTTAACATCTTCGCTTATACATTGTATATTATGTTTTATGTGGGTTAGAGTCTAGTCATCCCTTCTTCATGTAATGCATGTATGCAGGGGGAGCTAACTTAACATCTCTACTCTTCATGAATGTATATCACATATAAATCTTTATTATTTATTTGTCTTCGCTCTTTGTTGATGAATTATTGACAAAAAGGAGGAGAAGAATTTAGAGAGTTTATATGCATGTTTAATATTTATTGTTTATGCATATATGTTTGTGTTTAGTTTATTCATTTCATTAAATATCTATTTATTTATTACTATGCATGAGTTAAGGGGGAGCCTCTATGAACTTATCTTTAATCCATGTATATATGACTCCATGAGTTTCGTCATCATTAAAAAAAGGGAGATTGTTTGCCCAAAGGCCCATCACTCTAGTTTTGATGATGATTAACTCATATAGTTATAGTTTACTAATGATCTTGTGTTTATATAGTTTCATTTATTAATCAAGATATTAGTAGGTGTCTAGCTTCAACAAAGGAGTTTTGGAGTCAACACATGTAGATTCAAGTGTTTGTGCATCAAGATCGCATCTAGCACTCAGTTGGAGTCAAGCTCGTTGGATCGTGTTTGGATCGAGTCGACTTGGAGGAGTTCCACAAGAAGACTTCGGTTTGTCTAGTTTAAGTTTATATTTAGATCTTGTGTAAAGATAGATAATGTTGATATGCTCAAGTTCACACACACACGAGTTCAATATGTTTGGTTTTCGTTTTAACCGGTTTTGAATTTCAAGTTCACATATGTATGGTTTTCATGAATAGATAAAATCAAAACAAGTTTACATGGTTTAATTAGATTTCATCTCTATACATATATGCTTCATACATTTAGAAAAACTTATTTTGATGATCCTATTCATGTGTTTAATGTTTTGTAATTAACAAAACCTATTTTGGATTTCATATCAAAAAAATAGATAAATCTCTTACAAGTGTACTGGATTCTATCCATATACAATATGCTTCAAATGTGTTTCAATATCGTGGTTTTGTATTTATACAAGTTTTGGAGAAAACGGATTTTCATTTCAAAATCTAAGTTTTGGAAAATACGATTTTTGTTTAAGGTCAAATATTTTATATCACAAAAATAGTTCAAATAATTTGTAATATGTGTTAATTTTTGGTCACACATATTTGTTATTCAAATATCTTACAAGAATTTATTTTTGTGAAATTTATAGGATTTTATGAAATTTTATTAGAGTTAAAATGTCTAAGTTTCAAGCTCTGTTATTGCTAGATCCTAGTGGCGGTCGACAGGACGGTCGATCACCAGAGGTCAGTCGACCGGACCGGGCGACCGATGTGCACGAAAACATGTACAAGGACCAGCGAAGTAGGCCGATCGACCGCGTGGTCGACGACTAAAAGTGCCCTACTCTTGGGTACTGTCGGTCGACCGATAGGTTTGGGGCAGTCAACCGGGCGGTCGATCGGAGGCACAACGGTCAGAAATATGACCGTTGGGCTGGTCGACAGGGTGGTCGACCGGAAGGGCAATCTGGATTTTCTACTGCCAACGACTATATTTTTTGAGAGGCTATAAATAAGCCATCTCTTGGGCTGTTTTTTATAAGATTTTAGAGAGCTATTTTTCTATCTATTCAAGAGTTTTACAGCAAGGTTTTGAAGAGTTTTTGTGCCAAAAATATTTAATTTTATTATATTTTCAAGAGTTGGAAAAATCAAAGAAAAAGAGAGTCTTTGAGAAATTTGTTTTGATCTTCATTTCTATTTCATTCTAGTATTTTTCCTAAGTATTTCTTCGTGATTTGTCTTTCAAACACCTTGTTTTCTCATACTTGAGCTATTATCTCTATCCTATCTATCGGATCTTGTTTTTATGAGAAATATTGTTTGTGGTCTATTGTGATCACCAAGAGTTATTTATGGTCTATTGTGATCACCAAGTTGTAATCTTTCCTTTATGTTGGGTTTGTATTCATCCCTCTAGCGTAGAGGTGATTATTGTTTGGCTTTGTGCCTATCCCTCTAGTGTAGAGATGGTTGTGCATTGGGTTTGTGATTATCCCTCTTGTGTGGAGGTGATTGTGGTTGAGTTTGGCTTTGTGCCTTTATCCCTCTTGTATGGAGGTGATTGTTGTTTTGGCTTTGTGCCTTACCTCTTGTGTAGAGGTCGTTATGTTGGAGAAAGGAGCTGTATACTCCAACTTTGTAATTGCAAATTCCTCGGTGGAGGTTCCTTTTGTAGGAGGTCCTGTGTGGACGTAGTAGACATCCTTCTGTGTGAAAGCAGGGACGTAAAGCAATGGCTCGAATCTTGAAACAAGGACTTAAGGACTGGAGCAAACAAGGCCAGAAAGTTAAAGGTCTTTATCTATAGTATGGACCACTTTTAGGCGTGAACACTTATGCTTTATTTAGCACAAATACCCAACTTAATCAGAGGATTATTGATATATATATTCTCTATTTTTTCTCTTTCTTTTTTTTTTTAAGGCATAAGAATCTTTGTTTTAAAACCTAATTGTGTAAATGTATAAAGTATGCAAATTTCATTAAGGTAAAAATCAAGACTAAATTATTTTTCAATTTTTCTTCCTAACCCTGGAACTCAAACAAATAATCGTGATTTTACACGTATTTTACATATTTATTATTACATTCTCATACTTATTTTTCAATAAACTCTACAATTAACTTGTCTTAATTGTCTAAATTGTGCAGGTGCAGATTAATGGAAAAGGTGAAGATAATCACAAATATTTTCTAGTTAAAATTGGTTTAGTTTGATCAATTTGGTTAGCTAGAAGATCAACGAGGATAGAGCTAAATCCAGAGCTTAAAAGGAGAAAGTGACTGGAGATAAAAATGTATCAGAGATCAACAGATCAACACCCCTTAGTTTCTGGCCCATTAACCATATCCTTGCCGCAAAAACGTGGTCAAAGCCGTGTTTTTGCGGCTTGGTTGCTTCTTTTAAGGGAGCGTTTGCTCCCCCTCTCTGTATACTCTCTCCCCTTCCATTTTTGCCTATAAATACTGAAATTTCTGAAGGCAAACGGGCATTACTCAGTAGAGAGTTTAGAATAGACCTTTTTATTTAGGTTTAATTTAGGTTTTTCATTTTTATTTTAATGTAATTTTCCTTTTTTCTTTATGCAACTGAGATCAGAGAGAAGCTTCATGAGAGAAAGAGAAGAATCTTTTATTGAGAGTGACACCAGTGTAAGTTTTCTCCTTTCTTTTATTATTACTCTATTTCAAAGTTACATTTTAGTTCTTTTTTTTTCCTTTACATGCCTCTGCGATGACTTGTAAATCCAAATGAATTCTTTAGTCTCGATTTTGCCTTGCTCTTGTCAGTGCCATTGATGACTTATGCTGGTGGATATCTACTTCTGATTGTCTAATAGTGTAGTATTCCTTTCTGCTTGCATTTTTATTTAGTTTAATTGATTTGAAATAGGAAAGATCCTGTATACCATGATGTGATCGCCTTCAAGCGAAGATAAGTCATTATAATGAATCCAAGGTAAGTAAGCGCAGAAGAGGCAAGTGAATTTTTAGTTTTTATTAGTTTCTTTTCATTTTTTAGTTTAGAAATACACTAAAAATCAACTCTTTCTTCTTCCTTTCGATTCTTTAATTTTAACTTAGTTTTTCTTTTAATCAAACTGCCAACACTATCCCTCTTCTTCTTCTCTGCTAACACTTTTCTTTTATTTTTAAGAAACAAAGATGAAAAAGTTTTAACCGATCCTAGTAACTTAGGAAAAACTAACTAAAAGCTTTTATCGCAGTCTCTCCTCGTAGATCACGACCTGCATAACCACTTGTTATAATAGAAGAATTGAGCAACCTAGCACTATCTATTATCAATCTCTGAACTTCTCTTTTATGTGCACAAGTCCAACCTTAGTCAAATTTTGGCGTTGTTGCCGGGGAGGGACGGTAAGTTTCTTTTTAAGTTTACTAGCGGTTAATTTATCTTATCTGTTTCTGTGTGCAGGGACTCATTTCAGAAAACTGACAGCTGCAAAAAATATCTTGGCTACCCTGTTCCTCTGCTCAAGAAAGCAGAGCACAGGGATATATAGTTATGCGGCGAAAACGCGACAAGTGCCGTGTTGGCATGACAGTTCTGTAGGACAACTCATTGAATTTTTCAGGAGTTCTTCATTGCAAAATACAGGTTCTGCATCTATTAGGTTTCTCTTTGTTTAATACTGCACATTTTTTTAATTCAATAGTAACTTGGTTGATTGTAAATGCTAAAAACAGTTTAAACTTTGCATTAGGGCATTTTTCTTAATTTCGTTTACATTTATATTACTGTTAAAGAATGTTGGAGGAAAGGTATGTATGCATTACATGTAGCGTAGAAAACACATTTTGGTGATATATATTGCTTAAGTGTATTTATTTTGCTATATACTTGCACATTTGCACGAAAACGATTAAGGGCATATCCTTAAATAAGATAAGGTGAGAAAGTCATTTTCTTCCTTAGCCCACAAACTATCTCCTCACTCACTAAACCAGTCCAACTAAAATGATTAGATGTCTGCCTTAGGAACATCTCAGACTCACTTAGGAGATTGACCTAAGGAGAAAATTGTTAGAGTTTGACTCTTGTCAAATTAGTGTCAAAGATTGGAGATTGAGAGACGAAACCTAGAAGAACCGTGGTTTGGCATAATTAGACCCGTTGCTCAGGTACAAATACCTCCCACTGATTTTGCGCCTACCTGGACGATTAACTTATTGTTAGATTGCTGCAATATACCTCCCGTGGACAGTCTAACTAGTTAAGAGTCGTCTTGATCTAAGGTCTCCCCTAACATATGCTAGATTTTTCTTTCTTTCTATTTGTTTGTTTTTTGTTTGTTTTTGTTTGTTCTTGTGTGATATGGATTATAACTATATTTTTTTCAATGTAAATGCCAATCCATATTTCACCTTAACCTCTTTTAACTCGGATATTACCAACCAGGCATTATATAACTTTAACCAACTAAGAAAGCGAGATTGATTTTATCTGGCCCTAACCCCAATATTAGAACAAGGTTGGAGTAATCGTCACCACTCTTCACTGAGACAGTGGGTATACAAATACCCCGTGCTATATGGTTAACAACCTTACCAACATTCAACTTCATATACTTCTTTTCTGGAACAACCAATGTAGGAAAAATTTGATTTCAAAAAGAGGATGAAAGCCTTGAATGAAAAAATTCTAGAAGCTTTGCATTAGTCAGAGCGACAAGTTCAAAACATAAAAGACTCACAATCCCATCAAAATTTTCAAATTCAAGATCCTTACTCTATTTTTCAAGTCCCGCGACAACAAAAAGAACCTACTGACTTAGAAAAGAGTATAGAATTCATGATTCATTCTTAAAATGATTATATTCAGTCCCAAAATAATTTCTTTAATAGGTTAGAAGTACAAATGGGTTATTTGGTCAACACAATTAATAATAGGAATGAGAAAACTCTTCCTACCCAATTTTTGACCATTCTTGATTCCCTTAGCTATATTGATAGGAATCAAGAATCATGGTGTCTTGGAGACTTTAACCAAGATTCAATTTTCTCACACTAACTTGAACTTGACCAATCCCAAATCTTTAACGAATTGACAAGTTTTTAATTTAAGGAAATTAAACTTAATTGTGAATGTGAACCCGATCCATAACTATATGATTCAGTTTCAGTTTTTGAATCTATATTGACTCCGGTGTCCTTACTCGACCCATTTCTTGAGCCAACACTGATTCCTGTACCCATAGAGCTTAAAATTAAACCACCGATTTTGATAGCCATATTCCATTAATGTGAAAAGAATGTGAATTTTAATTCTTTGATTTGGAACTAACTCTTGAAAAGAAACTGACTCTTAAGTCATATTCCCGAGTCAGTGTTGGTTCCCGAACATTTCACTTTTGAGCCCAAGTCAACCATTCAACCAAGTCACATTCTTTTGTTGGACCAAGGTATAGATCATAATGACTCCGAGATGTCAAGATTAGTCATATAAAGGGGATAATTTTCATATTAGGATATTTCATGATCCTAATCAACTAGGGGATAATAAAACTATAAATAAAAAAGAGATCATCAAAGATGGGTTCTTTGAAAATTCATGTTGCTTAGATTGGGTAGCAACGCCTGGCCCAATCCGACCACCACCAGAACCACCACCTTGAGGTAACATTCTTTCTTCCCTTTTTCCTTTTTCATGCACATATATATTCATTCATACATTGAGGATAATGCATGAGATAGCTGTGGGGAGAGTTCTAACATAACATAAAAAAATAATTTTCTTTTCTTTAAAACTTTTTTAAAGGAGAAACAATATTTTGACCTATTTTTTGTAAGAAATTAAGTTAATTTTAAAGAATAAGTGAATCATAATTATGAATTCTTACACTTAGTCAAAATAAGATTATTTGTTTGATTTCTAGGGTTAAAAAGAAAAAATGAAAAGTAATTTAGTCTTGATTTTTACCTTGACGAAATATGCATATTTTATACACTTACATACTTAGAGTTTAAAAATAACAATTCTTATGCCTTGTAAAAAAGAAAAAAGAAATATATATATATTAAAAAACCTCTGATTAAGCTGGGTATTTGTGCCTAATAAAGTATAAATATTCACGCCTAAAAGTAGTCCATACTATAAATAAAAATCCTTAGTTTTATGGTCTTGTTTGCTCGAGTCCTTAAAGTCCTTGGTGTATTTTCTCACCCGGTGCCCTAAGACCATCCAGTTTGGGAGTCAATGACCTAAGACTCGATACATGGGTATATCAGAAAGCCTAATAGAATTAAGGGATATTACCATAAAATATGTAAAAATAGGGCATAAAAGTTAGAGTTGAAAAATCCCGAGTCAAATATTCACAGTTACAAAGGTGCATATGATTTAGGGTAAAATAATAGACTAGGTAAGAAATATAGTTTTAATCCTTTCCTTAATTGATAACAAGTTTTTGAATAGAGATTAAATTTAGAAATGAAAAGTTTGATTTTCCTATAACTTATAGATTACTTGAATTTTTGAAAAGAATACTTCAAATATGTTTTCCCTTTATCAAAATGTGTTTTCAAAATACTAACACTTTATTTCTCTTTCTTTATGAATTTTGTAGGTGTAATTCACTGAAAATCCTCATGAGATAAAACTCGTCCTCTAGTGGTAACCTAGAGGTTCAACGGCTTGTTGCATGCGCTAAGTACAACCATGTTTTCGACAAAAATGAGTTAGATTAGGTTAGCTCTGTTTTTTTTTTTTGCTCGAGGACGAGCAAAAGATAGGTGTGGGGTTTATTGTACATGTATTTTACTTATTTATTATTACATTTCCATATTTATTTTGCAATAGACTTTGTAATTAACTTGTCTTAATTGTCTAAATTGTGCAGGTGCAGATTAATGAAAACAGAGAAGATAATCACAAATATTTTTCAGTTGAAATAGATTTAGTTGGATCAATTTGGTTAGCTAGAAGATCTATGAGAATAACGCTAAATCCAGAGCTCAAAAGGAGAACTGACTGAATATAAAAACGTATCAGAGATCAACGGATCAGTGCCCCCTAGGATCTGGCCCATTGGCCAGATCCTTGCCGCGAAAATGCGCCAAAGTCGCATTTTCGTGGATTGGTTGCTTTTGTTGGGGGAGTTTTTGCTCTCCCTATCTGTATACTCTCTCCTCCTTTCTTTTTTGCCTATAAATGCTGAAATTTTTAAAGGCAAACATGCACCACTTAGCAGAGAGTTTAGAATAGACTTTTTGTTTAGATTTAACTTAGGTTTTCTTTTCTCTTTTAATGTAAAGTTTCTTTTTTCTTATGTAACTGAGATCAGAGAGAAGTTTCATGAGAGAAAGAGAAAAATGTTGCATTGAGAGTGACACCAGTATAAGTTTTCTCCTTTCTTTAATTATTACTCTTTTTCAATCATAGTTACATTTTTGTTCTTCTTCTTTTTGCTTTATCTGCCTCTGTGATGACAAGTAAATCCAAATGAATCCTTTAGTCTCGATTCGGCCTTGCTCTTGCAAGTGTCAGTGATGGCTTATGGTGATGGATATCTACTTCTGATTGTAAAATAGTGTAGTATTCCATTTTGCTTGCATTTTTATTAGTTAGATCGATTTGAAGTAAGGAAGATCCTATATGCCATGATGCGATCACCTTCAAGCCAAGGTAAGTCATTGCAATGGATCCAAGGTAAGCAAGCGCCGAAGAGGTAAGTGAATTTTTAATTTCATTTTATTTATTTTCATTTCTTAATTTAGAAATACACTAAAAATCAACCCTTTCTTCTTCCTTTTGATTCTTTCGTTTTAACTTAGTTTTTCTTTTAAACAAAACACCAACACTATCTTATCTTCTTCTTCTTCTTCTCTAGTAACACTTTTCTTTTATTTTTAAGAAACAAAGAAGAAAATATCTTATCCGATCTTAGTAACTTATGAAGAACTTACTAAAAGCTTCTATTGTAGTCCCTCCTTGTGGATCAATTGTACATGTTTATTGCATGTTTATCACTAAATTCCTGCATCTATTTTGTACTGAATCCTGCTAATAATCATGTCTTAATTTACAGGCTTGTCCTAATAAGATGGAGAAGATAAAGCCAAATGATACCAGTTAAAATCAGATTTAACTAATTCCATTTGGTTAGTTGAAGATAATCTCATATCTAGTTCGGTTAAATTAGATTCAGAGAGAGAGATCTATTCAATTAAATGAAGAATAAACGAAGATCAGAACAAAATTGGAGAATAAACTGAAAATCCAATTGGACAAAAGGAGATAACACGAAATCTGAGATCCCTACTCCCTAGATGTGGCCGTGAATCTGCGACAATCTTGAGGAGATAAGGGTAGCATCAGCTTCCCCTATCTTTAGATGCTCACCCTAATCCCTATTTGGCGATAAATAATGCATTCTCCGAAGTTCAAGAGGACGAAGAGTAAGATTAAATTCTTCCTTTATTCTTAGGATTTAGGATCACTGTTAGATAGTTTTAAAAAGTTGTATCTCAATTTTTTTTACTTTGTAGTTTAGTCGAACATTGAGAGTGTGTGTGTGTGTGTGTGTGTAAGAGAGAGAGAGAGAGAGAAAGAGAGAGAGAAAGAATGTGTAATTTACCGTTGAAGTGATAATCAAAAGAGATTCACCTTGCTTATTCAACTCTACTTGATCTTTCTGGTATGTCTATATTTTTAATTCATTCTATTATTTGTTCTTTCTTCACGTGAGCAGCTAAGTTTCCTTCTTCTGGGCTTACTGATCTTTCTTCTCAAGTTTGATCTTTGATTGATTTTCATGAAAAAGACCCAATTGAATCATTTGAATGCCAAAACTTTAATCCTTGCTTCAAGTGAGTGTTCTTGAAAGCACATGAGGATGAAATTAGTTTTTGAACTTACTCTTGAAGTTGATCTTTGAAAAAGAACTTATTTTTATTCCATGCTTTCTTAATTGCTTTGATGGTTTAACATTCAACTCAAAAGAACAGTTTCAAAACTGAAGTTCGATTTCTTAAAAACTATCTTATGTGTTTTACTTGATCTCTTTAAATACAAGATTAAACTTTTGCCTATGATCACATTGAGGCACTAAAACTTTCAAGAGAAAAATCTAAAGTTGAGTAAAGATTATTGAGCCCGGATCTTTTCTTTTATTAAACACAAACAAACATCACTCTCAAATCTTCTTAAAAATTACTCTTTTCAAAACCTATTCTAAATCTTCAATTTTTTTTTGAATCACTTCTCTACACTCCATATTCTTTACTCCTAAAAAATACCAACACTAAATCTTATTTTTTTCCAAAAATATCGAAATGCTTGCATCACATCTCTTCTCGTGGACACGACCCATTGGCTTTAAGCTACACGGTAATTTTAATTTGCAACCAAATTTTGGCGCCGTTGCCGAGGAGGAAACGATATTCTTTGAGTTTTGACAAGTTTGGTTGTTCTGTTTAGGGTTAAGGAAATCAGTTTGAGAATTCGAGCATTGCAGAAGAAGACTTATTATCCTGTGCCCCTACTCTAGAAAGTATAGAACATGATTCTAAAAGTTGGCCGCGGAAACACATATTTTGCCGCGCAAACACGGCAATTTTTTGGGTCTAGTAAAAACTCTTTTTTGCAGGACATATTGCTCTGCAAAATAAGCTTTCATACATTGCTAGTTTTTAATACTTGATTATTTTATCACCGTGTTAATCCAACAGTATCGGTTGATTGAAATTGCATAAAAAACTTTTAGACTTGCATTCTTAGGTATTTGTCTAATTATATTTTCCTTTCAATTACTATTGAAGAAAGCTTGAGACAAGGTATGTCTGCATAGCATCTATTTAGGAACATTCTTGGGTGATTTACTTACTTGTTGAGTGTTATTTTTACTATATCTTGCACATTTGCACAAACAAATCTTAAGGACAAAACCCAACAAAAGATAAGGAGAGAGAATCATTACCCTTTCTTAGCCCACAAAACAACTCCAAGCATGCAGAACCTAAGCCTAGCTTAAAATCTAATAGACGTTGGCCCTAGGGACATCTCGGACTCAACAGGAGATTGACCTAAGGGGAAATTTGTTAGAATTTGACTCTTGCAAAATCAATGTCAAAAGACAGGGATTGAGAGGTGAAACCTCAAAGGCTGATGATTTGGCTTAATTAGGCCTGTCATTTTTTGCGTGGATACCTCCTACTAATCTTGCCCCGATCTAACCGATTAACTTGTGGTCAGATTCTGCATTGTACCTCCTGTGAACAATCTAACCAGTTAGGAGTCGTCTAGGTTTAAGTCTACCATGACCCTCCGGCGAGCCTGGCCGGCGGTGACCCCTTCGACCGCGGCCACATCTTCCCCAAGCTCCTTCTCTATCTCAAACTATATCATCTTAATCTTCTTCTTCTTCTTCAAATTAAACTACCACCATCACCACTTCCACCACCACATCCACCACCTCAACCTCCCACCATCACCTTCCATCTCCTCCGACTACCTCGCTTTTCTTCAATTTCACACTCACCCCCACCTAAACTCACCACCCCATCCTCTTCTTCCTTAAATCTCACAACCACCTACAATTTCCTCAAAATTCCTCCACTACAACCATCAATTCCTCTTCCCACGCCACCACAACAACCCCCATCATCTTCTCCTTTCTCCCACTCCCCTAATTTCACCATCTTCTCCACTATTCCATCACCATACCAATAACCACCATCATCACCTCCAATCATTACCACCACCCATCACCTACAATCCCTCCTCACTCCTCCTCCGGTTGGCCGGCGGCGTGGCCGGCGCGCTTCCTGGGCCCACGGCCAGGCCTTGGATCGTGGGCCACCTCCTGGCTATGTGCGTTAGCAGGGGAAAACCCCCTTTATCTTTCTCTTTTTCTTTTCTCTCTTTAGTTTCTCTTCATCTCTCTCCTCTCTCTTATTCTCTCTCTAAAAATAAATAAATATATATTTTAATATATTGGTGGCACGTGCGCGTGTTCTTGAGATTCTTGATTTTATGGCATTTTTAAAGTTTTAGGTGAGTGTTCTCGCCTTCTTTGGATACCCTCCTTCGAAGGGCGTTTTATATTTTTAATGTATTTAAGCCGTTGTATTTGTATATGTGGACTCATGTATTTATACCGGTCCAGTGTTGCAGGTCATCTAGAGAGGGGTGAATAGGTAACTAGCTAATCTAATGCCAAACAATATAGAATTAAAACTATTTTGCAAACTAAAACTACACATAATGTATAACCAAAGAGTGAAGCCAAATCCCCAATGAAGGCCTCTGGACTTCTCCTCAAGATTCCTCTAAATTAAGAGTTAAGGTGTTACTATAGCTCTCTTTGTTGAATACTAGTGTGAGCACGAACACAAGCATGAATGTACAAGGAATAAAAGCATGCAAAAATACTAAACAATCCTAAGTAAGTATATCAATAAAGTACAAGTAAATATCAGTCATATAAAGATATGAATAATATAAGCATGCAAGATATAAAACACAAGTGAGTGAGAGATAAGCAACCACAAACATGGGAGAATTATTTCGAGGTTCGAGCCACTTGCTCTACGTCCCCGCCTTCACCGCAATGAAGGATTTTCACTAAAAATCGATCCCGCAAGATCACTCGATTTCACAATACCTACAACGAGCTCTCTCAAAAACTCTTAGACCCACAAGTCCCTTACTTGTTCCCGCAAGAACAACATACGACGCGAACCCGCAAGCTCGCCGAGGCTGCAACCTCTACAACTCCTCCAAATTATAAATTAAAACACTTGGTGATCTCTTCTCTTGATCATCAACAACTACCCTCACAACAAGTGATCCCTAGAGGATGGATATAATAATGGAAAACTCAAGCTTGTGTGAGAAAACTAGATAGATTGAGTGATGGAAAAACTCAAGAAAACTCTTTTGGAAAAGTTAAGAAAACACTCTTGATAAACTCTCTTTTTGATATGGAATTTAAGCCCAAAAACTTGTTTAAAAACCTATGAGAAAGATAAGAAAAACTGGCTCTAAAACTTCTCTAAAAAACTTGTCCAAAATTGGCCAAAACACCTCATTTTTATAGGGTTTAGAAAACTAGCGTTGGGCACGGTTTTCTGGCCAGAATGACCTGTCGGTCTCCCCGATGGTTGACCGGTCAATGGTCATTTTTATGACCATTGGGATTACCAATCGACCCCCTGGTCAACCGTCCCCAGGCCACAGAGAGGAAACCTCTCTGTCGGTCAACCGTTCGGTCAATTGCACCCAACCCAGAGCTGGGTGAAGCCAGTCGGTCGACCGCTCGATCGACCAAGCCTAGCTACGGTCGACCGAGTCAAGGGTTTTGGGCGCGTGCACATATCTGTGGACATCGATCGACCGCTCGGTCGACCGAGCCCAGCTCCGGTCGACCGCTCGGTCGATCGACAACAGCCCAAACCCAAATTGTTAAGGGTTACAATTCTAACTTTGAAAACCCATAAAAATTCTATTTAAATTCAATAAATTCCATAAAAATAGGTTCATTAAAATACTTTGAAGTACAAATATATGTGATAAAAATCAACACATATTACAAATAATTTGAACTATTTTTGAGGTATAGAATTAGGCTTAAACCAAAATTTTAATTTTAAAAAATAAACTTCAAAATGGAAGACCTATTTTATCAAAACTTGTTCAAATACAAAAACAAGATATTTAAACATATTTGAAGCATAGTATGTATGAAAATGATCCAATACACATTGAAGATGAAATATACTTATTTTTGACAATAAGCTCAAAATAAGTTTTGATAAATACAAAATTTAAACACATGATATAAACTCATCAAAATAAGTTTCTAGACAATATGCAGCAATAATGTATATGAATGAAATACAATATACATATAAACCATGAACACTAGTTTTAATAAAAACTATTCATGAAACAAAAAAGATGTATTCTTTGAAGTTCAAAATCAAAAATAAATTTTCCAAGGACTAAAACTATTTGTTATGAAACCGTTATATAAATTTTGTGTGTGTGTAAATGAGCTTGAGCAATCCACAACTAATCTATCATTTATATTTTATCTAAAAATAAAATTCTTAAAACTTACAAATATGGACTCAAGTCTTCTTAAAAGTCTTCTCTTAAAAATCGTCTTCTCCATCTAGACTTGATCCTAACTTGATCCATGAGCTAGACTCCTCTTTGAGTACTTGATGCAATCTTGAAGCACGAGCTCTTGAATCAATACGTGCTACCTTCAAAAGTTAACTTCGAATCTTTTATTGAAGCTAAACACCAACTAAAAACTTGATAAATATCTGAAACTTAATAAACACAAGATCATCAGTGCTATAACTACATAAGTTAATCATCATCAAAACTAGAGTGATGGGCCTTATCTCCCTTTTCTCGATGATGACAAAACTTATGGAGTTATATATATATGAATTAAAGATAAGCTTCATAGAAGTTCCCTCTTAACTGATTGAGGTTTTACTTACACACAAAAATACAGAATTTCAGAACTTAGAATAAAGAGTGCATGTACTAAATACTACCGCAATAGTAAGTGGCTATGCAGGTCGTGATCCACAAGGAGGGACTAGCGATGGAAGCTTTTTTAGCAAGTTCTCTTTTTGTTACATTCAATGGTTAAAGATCTTCTTTTAATTCTTTAAAAGAAAAGGAAAAAATAAGTTAAAAGTTAAGTTAGGAAGAAAGTAGAAGATTGAGAAGATGGAGAAAATAGAAAATGGATATATACAAAAAAGTTGAAAAGAATGATAAAATAGTTGGGTTTTGATGGTGTTGGTGATCTAAACTAAAGAATTAAAAGAAAAGAAAGAAAAGCTAAAAGAAATACATACCTCCTTTGGCAGATGACTTATCTGGAAACTTTGCATGTTTTACCTTGCTTCAAAGGTGATCAACGCATAACCCATAAGATCGAGCTTAGTCCTCATTCGCATTACATCATCAAGACGAATAAGAATGAATGGATACAGAATCTTGAGGAGGAGAACATCATCATGAAATATCGGAGGCACTCACACAAACATGACTATATTTATGCTTTTAGGTTCACTTGGACATTCATCAAAACCAAAAGAGGAAAAGTAGATATAGAAGAACATATAAACAAGAAAAGCATGAAGATGTTACCTTTGATTACTTGTAGAAACGATGAAAGAAAGGAGAAGGTTACATCCGTGTCACTCTCAACACAAGTCTCTCTCTTACTTACATGAATCTCAGTCTAACCTATAATTACAAAGAAATAAAAAAATTACATAAAAAGAAAATAAAAACCTACACTAAAAAGAATGAAAAAGTAGCTTAAAATCTATCTCTGCTTGGTCACTTCTGTGATCTCTGAAAAACCCAGTATTTATAGGCAAAACCCAACGGGGAGAAGCGTACGAAGATATGGGGAGAAAACGCTCCCCAACGATTTCAACAAAGCCGCAGAAACGCGGCCAAGTGGCCATACCCGGGGGTGGAGCTGCCTGGTTCCATGATATGATGTTATCTCCTTCTGAATTTGCAGTTTTGGGTCCTGGATTTGACGAAACCTCCTTTTATTTTTAGCTTTAACCAATTTGATTTGTGAAGATTTGTTGCATTTGGTTTTCAACCAACTTTATCTTTTCTGATTCACCCTGGTCTGTCCTGATTTTCTAATTTCGAATTAATTCTGAATTAAATCAGAATTTTGATAGGCTTTTGGGCTCGTTTCTCTTCCCTTTCCTTTAGCAATGGGCCTGCATATGAATTAGACAATAATTAGGATTAAAGGCAGAGTTTATTATATAATAAGTTGAGAATATGACAATGAATGTGTAATTTCAGCGACCGATCACACCCCCATACCTATCTTTTGCTCGTTCTCGAGCAAAACAACAAAACTAAATAAAAAATTATTAGACCACTTTCGCAAGTCGCGCGATTGCACTGAGCATGTGCAACAAGCCGTTAAACCTTTAGGTTCCCCCTAGAGTATGAGTTTTGACTCGTGAGGATATTCAGTAGATAACTCCCACAAAATCCATAAAGAAAAAATAAAAAGTTAGTATTTTCGAAAAGCATTTTGAAAGAGAAAAATATTTGAAGTATTATTGTTAGAGTTCAAGTAATTTATAATTTATAGGAAAACCAAACTTTTCATTCCTAAAGTTAGCCTCTATTCAAAAATTTGTTATCAATCAAAGGAAGGAGTCAACTTGTACTTCTCATCTGGTCTATTACTTTACCCTAAGTCATATGCACCTTTGCGATCATGAAATTTTGACTTGGGGTTCTTTAACTCTAACTTTTATGCCTTTATTTTTTTTTTTTATTTTGTGGTGATACTATTCTTTAGTTCTATTAGGCTTTCTAATCTGTCCATGTAACGAGTCTTAATCAGTGACTCCCAGACCAAACAGTCTTAGGGCACCGGGTGAGAAGATGCCTCAAAGACTTTAGAACTCAAGCAAACAAGGCCACAAAAGTAAGAATTTTATTATATGCACCACTTTTAGGCATGGATACTTATGCTTTATGAGGCACAAATATCCAGCTTAATCAGAGGATTTTTATATATATTTTTTTCTTTTTCTTTTTTTCTTTTTTTAAATAAGGCATAAGAATTTTTATTTTTGAACCCTAAGTGTGTAAGTGTATAAAGTATGCATATATCATCAACGTAAAAATCAAGAATAAATTATTTTTTTAAATTATCTTCCTAACCTTGGAAATCATACAAATAATCTTATTTTGACCAAGTGTAAGAAATCCTAATTATGATTCTCCTATTCCTTAAAATTGATTTAATTTCTTACAAAAAATATGTCAAAATATTGTTTCTATTTTCAAAAAGCTTATTTTAAAAGTAAAAAAGTTAATAATAAAAAATTTAAAAAATAAAAGGAAAACCTACGTTATGTTAGAACCCTCCCCGCACCTATCTCATGCATTGTCCTCAATGTATGAATTAATGCATGCATGTAAAAGAAGAAAGGAAAGAAAAATATTACTTTAAGGTGGTGGTTCCGGTGGTGGTCTGATTGGTCCACGAAATGCGGCCCAATCTAATTTGCGTGGAGTTCAGAGGAACCAACCAGAAATCTCTCTACTATAACCCACTAAGATGATGTGTATATGAATGATTTTTATTAAGAATTTTTCCCATCTAATTTTCAAATTTTTAAAATAATTTTAGAGTCATTATTATCAATACCTCTGTCCCAAAATAGAGTATGAAAAGATGGAATGATTGATCTGAAGGAAGGGCATGAAGCGAATCAGGAAAATGACTGAAGTCAAGTAAAGGTTCTGAAGTCAAAATTTGTTCAGGAAGTGGGTCCAAATCAAGAAGTTAAAACTCAAGTCCACATTCATTTCCCACAATGGAATGTGACTTTCTAAGATTGGTGATTTAGGTTCAAGAATGACAGGTATGGGAATCAAATCTGACTCTAAAATATTGCTTAAATCAGGTAGCAAAACAGGAGTCAATATTGACTCAGAAATTTGAACTAGAGCACAAATTTGAGACTCAAGGTCACATTCCTCATTGAGTTGAATTTTATTAAAATGAGAACTTGCCAATTTGTTAATAGAATTTTCAAAAGTGTGAAATTACTCAAGTTCAATATGATGATCATAAAAGATTGGTGATTCAATTTCCCGATGGACAGGCACAGGATCCAATGTGGACTCTGGAGAAGGATTGATATCAGGTGAAGACACCGGAGTCACTATTGAATCAAAAAGTAGAATTGAATTATCAAGTTGAGATAAAGGATCATATTCATTTTCCAGTTTAATTTCAAGAAAGGGATAACTTGCTAAAATGTCAATGTGGTTTTCAAAATTTAGAGTTTGGGCAAGTTTAATTAGATGTGCTGAAATAGAATCTTGTTTCCCAAAACAACATGATTTTTTGGCTCTAATAGAATGATTAGCGACATCAGGAATGGTCAAAGGGTGAGAATAGAGAGTTTTAACCATTATATCTATGTCATAATTATGAGTGATTTGAGCCTGAGTCATGCCTTCAAGCAACTTTTCATAGTCGATTGGTTCATCATTTTGTTGCGATTGAACTTGAAAAGATGAAGTTTTGTTTTGGAATTTGTTGCGAAATCGTGAGTCCATCAAATTTTGTGATTGTTGCTTGAACTCACGCAGAGTAATTTCCAAGATTGATGATTTTTTATTTTAAACTGGTGGAACTGAGTAAGAATCTTAGAAATATTGTGAAATTGGGGAGGCCTGAAATTTTCATTCGACCTCCTGCATGGCTTCTATACTCTTTTCTAGCTCGGATTTTTCTTTAATGGGTTGGCCAGAAAAGGAGTATAGGAAGCAAAATTGGGAAATAAATATTGTGAAAATTGTGGTAAGGTGGATAAGAAGGACAAGTTGGTTAAAAATTGGACTCGGGGGGAGGTGAATCCCCATTGACTCTGTGAAGAGTTAGAATTTTTTAGAAATTATGGACATAAGATTGGATCCATGGGTTGTATTGATTCAGATAAGTCCAACCCGGCACACTAGGTTGGTTAAAGTTACGATATGCCGGGTTGGTAATATCCGAAAAGAGGTCGGGGTGTAACATAGATTACCATTAAAATTAGAAAAATTGTTGTTATAAGCCATATCACACAATAAATGTCAAACACTAACAAAAAACAAACAAATAAAAAGAAAAAAAATCTAACCTAAGTTAGGGTAGACCTTAGACCTAGACGACTCCTAACTGATTTGACTGTCTACGGGGGGTATATTGCTGAATCTGACCACAAGTTAATCGGCCAGGTAGGGGCAAGATTGGTGGGAGGTATCCGTGCCTAAGCAACGAGCCTAATTATGCCAAACCATCAACCTTCGGGTTTCGCCCCTCAATCCCCAACCTTAAACACCGATTTGGTAAGAGTCAAATTCAAATCAACTTTCCCCTTAGGTCATCTCCTATATGAGTCCGAGATGTCCTTAGGGCCAACGTCTACTCAGTTTTAGTTAGGCTGGTTAGTGAGAGAGGAGATGGTTTGTGGGCTAAGGGAGGGTAATGACTTTCCCATCTTATTTTGTTTATAGGATAAGCCCTTAAGATTGATTATGCAAAGTGCACAAGATATAGAAAAGTAATATTCACAAGTAAATATCACCCAAGATGTTTCCTAAACTATATGTTATACATATGTACCTTTTGCTCCAGTACTCTTCAACAGTAATGTAAAATGTAAATGAATTAGACACGTGCCTAAATGCGAAGTCTAAACCGTTTTTAGCATTTAACAAACATTATTTTACTATTGAGGTTAGAAAGTATGTACAGTGAGACAACCAAGGAAATAAAAAGCTACAGAAATTTAGCTTTGCAATTCAGCCAACCTACAGAAATACATGTTAGTAATTCACTCAGTTTACCGCTGGAATGTAGCAAATCTGAGGGTTTCTGGGCTCTGCTTTCTAGAGCAGAGTCCAGAGTCACTTATATATCTACTGCAACAAAAATTTCCTTGTTGTTAAACCTGTACACCAAGAACAAAGAAGAAAGTTAACAAAAAATATAAATCTAAAAAGAGAATACTTACCGTCCTTCCCCGGCAACGGCGCCAAAATTTTATTGAGGTTTTACCTGAACATAAAATACAGAATTTCAGAACTTAGAATAAAAAGTGCAAGTACTCAATACTACCGCAATAGCAAGTGGCTATGCGAGTCGTGATCTGCAAGGAGGGACTAGCGATGGAAGCTTTTTTTAGCAAGTTCTCTTTTTTGTTACATTCAATGGTTAAAGATCTTCTTTTAGTTCTTTAAAAGAAAAGGAAAAAAATAAGTTAAAGTTAAGTTAGGAAGAAAGTGGTAGATTGAGAAGGTGGAGAAAATAGAAAATAGATATATACAAAGAAGTTGAAAAGAGTAATAAAAGAGTTGGGTTTTGATGGTGTTGTGATCTAAACTAAAGAATTAAAAGAAAAGAAAGAAAAGCAAAAAGAAATACTTACCTCTTCTGGTTGATGACTTACCTGGAACCTTTGCATGTTTTACCTTGCTTCGAAGGTGATCAACGCATAACCCATAAGATCAAGCTCAGTCCCCATTCGCATTACATCATCAAAACGAACAAGAATGAAATGATACAGAATCATGAGGAGGAGAACATCATCATGAAATATCGGTGGCACTCACACAAACATGGCTATATTGATGCTTCTAGGTTCACTTAGACATTCATTAAAACAAAAAGAGGAAAAGTAGAAATAGAAGAAGAACATATAAACAAGAAAAGCATGAAGATGTTACCTTTGATAACTTGTAGAAACGATGAAAGAATGGAGGAGGTTACATCGGTGTCACTCTCAACATAAGTCTCTCTCTTACTTACATGAATCTTAGTCTAACATATACTTACAAAGAAATAAAAAATTAAATAAAAATTAAATAAAAACCTATACTAAAAAGAATAAAAAACTAGCCTAAAATATATCTATGCTTGATCGCTCCTGTAGTTTGTGAAAAACCCAGTATTTATAGGCAAAACGCAATGGGGAAAAGCGTACGAAGATAGGGGGAACAAATGCTCCCCCATCGATTTCAACAAAACCACGAAAATGCGGTTATAGCCGTGTTTCCGCAGCAATGGCCACACCTCAAGGGTGGAGCTACCTAGCTCCGTGATATAATGTTATCTCCTTCTGGATTTGCAGTTTTGGGTCCTGAATTTGATGAAACCTCCTTTTATCTTCGGCTTTAACAAATTTGATTTGTGAAGATTTGTTGTAACTGATTTTCAACCGACTTTATCTTCTCTAATTTGCCCTGATCTGCCCTGATTTTCTGATTTCAAATTAATTCTGAATTAAATCAGAATTTTGATGGGTTTTGGGCTCGTTTCTCTTCCCTTTCCTTTAGCAATAGGCATGCATATAAATTAGACAATAATTAGGATTAAAATCAGAGTTCATTATATAATTAGTATGAGAATGTGACAATAAATGTGCAATATCATTGACCGATCATTAACTCATGAATAGCAAAACCAAATAGATATTCAATGAAAGCACTTAAACTAAACAAACATATATGCATAAACAAAGATAAACATATATATATATATATATATATATATATATATATATATATATATATATATATATATATATATATATATATATAAACTCTAAATTCTTCTCCTTCTTTTTGTTAATTCATCAACAAAGGGGTAAAGAATAATAAAAAAGATGTATATACGATATACATTCATGAAGAGGAGAGACGTTAAGTTAACTCCCCTGTATACATGTATTAAATGGAGAAGGGATGACTAGACCCTAATTCACATAAGCATAATATACAATGTATAGACGGAGATGTCAAGCTCCTCCTACACACATGCTCCATATAAAGAAAAGAGGTCAAGTTCTTCTTTATATAAAATACACTCAATATGAATCTATACAGAGAGGAGATGTTAAGCTCCCATTGCATATAAGCAATACATATCAAGACAAATTTTGAAAAATAAATTTTGATGCCAATTAAAACAAATTTTGATGCGAATTAAAATAATTAAAACAAAATAACAAATTTTGATACCACTTGTAATCAATAAAAACATATTTTATTAAACCAATAAACATAAATGTCAAGATATCAATTGAAGATTTTGATATCACTTGAAATCACAAACAAATTTTGATAAATCAATGAAATTATTTTAAGTCAAAGAATTTTTATCCCTTTTTTAAATGATGCATAAGCTTGTAAAAGATACCAGTTAATATTTAGAATTAAGTAAAGCTTAGCATCAAATAATTGTGCTATATAGAATACGTAAGAACATTTTTAATCTAGCACAAGAAATCATATATATGTATATATAGTTAATTTAAATATTAATTTGAAATATGTTGCATACATATATAGAAAACATGAGTAAACAAAAATGAAATATCATTGAAATCTATATATCTTATAACATCCACTCTTTCATACACATGTTTAAAAGGATATTTAATAAGAGTATACAAGGCATGATCGCCCAACCAACTACCCTTTAAGGGTATAAGTTTTCAAAAATAAAGTTTTAAAAATAATTATAGATTGAAAACACTACAAAGTGAAGAACTAGTTTAAATAGTTTTTGAAAACAAGATGAATCAAAACATGTATCTCACGAAAACACGTATATCACACATAAATTGACACTCAAGATTTATAAAGCACAAAGATGAGCTCATGAAAACAAAATTATGAGTAAACATAAAGATGAGTGTATAAGAATTATGTAATCAATATATGCATGAAGATACGGCAATGAAGCTCAATTCAAACTCATATGAAATTCTTTTTCATAAGTATGAGATATTACATAATCATATAAGAATCATCAAAACTAGGATATGCAATGTAAAATCAAATATAAATTGAGTACACGAATGAAATAAAACATATATAGCATTAAGAACAAGTGTATCTTATAAATTGTAACATGTATAACACAAGTTTTTAAAATATTTGCACATGGACATATGATATAAACATTTAAATCAATATACGCTTTAACTAAAGCATATAAAAACATAATCAACTAAAGAAATAGGCATGTAAATTCATTTGAAAATATAAATAAATTTTATTAAAAATACATGCATAGCATAACAACCTATCAACTTATCCTTAAGTACAAAACAACATATGATAGAGTCTAAGTTACTACACAAGCATACAAGAATTTAAAATATTTTAAAGTGGAGTATGAAATAGTTACCAAAACTGATGTAGCTAATTCATTTCTCCAAAAACATGATGGTTCTCCCACCTAAACTCCTTGATAGTGATGCATCCATGATATGTCCGTTAAACTCCGATTGCATCTACTACTAAGGCACCAATTCTCTCATATTTTATGAGAGCCCACACCTACAAAAAATAAGAGGTGGAGATTTTAGTACCCATATCTTCTTGAGTCCATGGGGTTAGTAGTAATAGGAACCCAAACATTTTTATTTGCAAAATTTAAAGAACAGAATTTATCAAAGCAAAATTTTACAAGAAGACCTTTGCGGTCACAATGTGTACAAGTGTACACACTAGCATACAAATAAGTATTATGTGTATGAGCATGGTGTGCATAAGATATATGCCGTGGATAGTATGTATGAATATGTGGATTATGTTTCTTGGGAAACATAGATTCCAATTTAAAATGATCAATAGTACATTGGCTCAAAAAGAAACCCAAACAATCAATTTTATTTTTCAAAACATGAATCTCATTTTTGTCAATAGAAGATGATAGAATGGTAGCATGAGAAACATGATAAGAATGAGAATCAAAATCATTTTTCTTTTTAGAAATAAAAATCTTTTCTTTTTCCATTAAAATAATTTTATTTTTCAAAGATTTATTTTCATTTAAAACAATCACTTTTTCAACTAAAATAACTTGGTTTTTCAAAAATTCATTTTCTTTTGAAATAATTTCAAAATCAATTTGAAAGGAATCTTTTTCTTTTAACAAAGATTTATTTTCTTTCCTCAACATATCATTTTCAATTTTTAACAAGTCATATTTTTCAAGAGATTTTTGACAAAATAGTACAAGTTCATCATATGGACTTCATTATTATTATCAACCTTTGAATCGAAATTTATCTCAAGGGAGTCATCCCCTTGGACCATATAGCACATGTTGAAAGTAGTACTTCTTTCATTCGAGTCACTCTCCTTATCATGTGGCATTTGTTCACCGAGAGTGATGAGAGTGTTTCAAACTATAAAAGCCGAATCAAAGTTAGAAACCCTAGATAAATATTCATCATTTAGGGTTGACTTTAAAGTATGAAGGGCTTTTGCATTAACCTCAAGATACTTGCCATTTGTAAAATATGAATTTTTAATAGTGGCAAGATAAACATGAATACCTAGGGTTTTGAGGTACGTAAATATCTTAACTTTCCAAGTTTGATGGTTAAGAATGTCAAAAATGGGAGGTGCAATGAAATCTATGTGTGTGTATAAACAAATATTGTGATTAGTAAAAAGAGGATCTTTAACTCTAGGTTGTTAGACCCAAATCAAGACCATCAAGCTCTGATACCACTTGTAGGTCACCTGGAGGGGGGGTGAATATGTGACTAGCTAATATAATGCCAAATAATGCTGAATTAAAACTATTTTGCGAAGTAAAACTACATACATAGCTAATATAATGCCAAATAATGTAGAATTAAAACTATTTTGCGAAGTAAAACTACACACAACATACAACCATAGAGTGAAACCGAATTCTCGGTGAAGGGCTCTAGAATTCTCCTCAAGATTCCTCTAAATTAAGAGTAGAGATGCTACTATAGCTCTCTTGGTTTAATACTAGTGTGAGCACAAATACAAGCATGTAATGAATGCACAGGGAATAAGAGCATGCAAAATACTAAACAATCCTAAGCAAGTATATCAATACAACACAAGTATATATCAAGCATATAAAGATATGAACAATATAAGCATGCAACATATAAAACACAAGTGAGTGAGAGAGAGATGAGCAATAGCAAACACGGGAGAATTGTTTCGAGGTTCGACCTACTTGCTCTATGTCCCTGCCTTTATCGCTCACTAAAATCGATCCCGCAAGAGCACTCAGTGCCGCAACACTTACAATGAGCTCCCTCAAGAACTCTTGGACCGGCAAGTACCTTACTTGTTCCCATAAGAACAACACATGACGCGAACTTGCAAGCTCCCCGAGGCCGCAACCTCTATAACTCCTGCAAATTACAAATTAAAATACTTGGTGATCTCTTCTCTTGATCACTAACAAACACTCTCACAACAAGTGGTCCTTAAAAAATGGATATAGCAATGAAAAACTCAAGCTTGTATGAGAAAACTAGATAGATTGAGTGGTGAAAAAACTTAAGAAAACTCTGTTGAAAAAGTCAAGAAAACACTCTTGATAAACTCTCTTTTTGATATGGAATTTAAACCAAAAAACTTGTTGGAAAACCTCTGAGAAAGGTGAAAAAAAAGTGGCTCTAAAACTTCTCTAAAAACTTGTCTAGAACTGGCCAAAAGATTCCATATTTATAGGATTTCGAAAATTGGCATTGGGTACAATTTTCTGGCCAGAATGGCCTGTCCGTCGATCGGCCGGTCGATCAGCCAACAGTCATTTTTATGACCATTAGGATTACCAGTCGAACATCCAGTCGACCATCCCCAGGCCACAGAGAGGAAGCCTCTCTGTCGGTCGATCGTTCGGTCGACCGGCACCCAACTGAGAGTTGGGTGAAGTTAGTCAGTTGACCGCTCGGTCGACCGAGCCAAGGGTTTTGGATGCATGCACGTATCTATGCATGTCGGTCGACCGCTCAATCGACCGAGCCTTGCTTCCTGACCGCTCGGTCAACCGACAGCAGCTCAAACCCAAATTGTTATGGGTTAAAATTCTAACTTTGAAAACCCATAAAATTCTATTCAAATTTCATAAATTTAACAAAAATAGGTCCATTGAAATACTTTGAAGTAAAAATATGTATGATTAAAAATCAACACATATTACAAACAATTTGAACTATTTTTGAGGTATAGAAATTTAGGCTTAAACTAAAAATCGTATTTTTGAAAAACAAACTTCAAAATGAAAAATCTATTTTTTCAAAACTTGTTCAAATACAAAAACAAGATATTTAAACACATAGTGTGTATGAAAATGATCCAATGCACATAGAAGATGAAATATACTTATTTTTGACAATAAGCTCAAAATAAGTTTTGATAAATACAAAACTTAAACACATGATATAAACTCATCAAAATAAGTTTCTAGACAATATGAAGCAATAATTTATATGGATAAAATTCAATATACATATAAACTATGTACATTTGTTTTGATGAAATATATTAATGAAACAAAAAAAATGTATTCTTTGAAGCTCAAAATCAAAACCAAGACTAAATTTTCCAAGGGCTAAAACTATTTGTTATGAAACCGATATATTAATTTTGTGTGTGTGTAAATGATCTTGAGCAATCCACAACTAATTATCCTTTACATTTTATCTAAAAATAAAAATCTTAAAACTTATAAACATCAACTCAAGTCTTCTTAAAAATCTTCTCTTGAAAATCTTCTTCTCCATCTTAACTTGATCCAAATTTGATCCATGAGATAGACTCCTCTTTGAGTACTTGATGAGATCTTGAAGCATGAACTCTTGAATCAACACGTGCTAGTTTCAAAACTTGACTTCGAATCTTTTATTGAAGCTAAACACTGACTAAGAACTTGATAAATATCTAAAACTTAATAAACACAAGATCATTAGTACTATAACTACATGAGTTAATCATCATCAAAACTAGAGTAATGGGCCTTTGGGCCAACAAATGTATTGTATTTGTATGGATGTAAACTTGTATTTCGTGGACATGTGTATTCGTACAGTGTTGTGGAGTATTGGAGTGGGTGTGTATACGTATTATATGGACGTGTATCTGTATCGAGACGACGAATGTATGTAATAGAGTAGTTTAAATTTTTGTACATGTATATGTTGTGATATCTGCTTTATTTCCATATTAGCCTGACCCTTCATGGTCGTTAGTCCCCGGACATAAAATCTCCTAGATTTTCTAGCTTTATTGGGAGCCTAGCTAAGCCGTATGACTGTGTAATTAGCCTATTGGACATCTTGTCAGGTATGGCTTACTATGCTCCCATTTTTCTCGGTCTCCGGACTTAAACCCCCTGGATTTTACTACCTACACTGTGTGGCTGCGATCCGAACTTAATTGCGTAGCCTTGTCAGGCACGGTTTAGCTATCTCCTGTTGGCCCGGAGGCCTTCCTCTCTAATTTTGATGATGATTAACTCATGTAGTTATGTTTACTAATAATCTTGTGATTTTAGTTACAGATCATTTAGCAAGATATTAGTTGGTGATTGCTTCAAAAAGAGGAGTTTGGAAGCCTTCACTTGGTGATTCCAGGCCCGAGCATCAAGATCATACATAGCCTCGCTCGTGGATCACGGTTTGGACCGAGTCGACTTGAAGATGGAAGATCATCAAGAAGACTTAGGTATCCATAGTTTAGTGTGTTTTAGATCCATGTGTAAAGATAAGAATAGTTGATATGCTCAAGTGCACAATACACACACATTTTATGTTTGGATTTTGTTTTCATGAATAGTTGATCAAAACAAGTTTAATTGGTTTATGTATAGTAGTTTCATTCTATACATGCATGCTTAAACTTCTTAGACAAACTTATTTTGATTAGCCTATTCATGTATTGAAAAATCAAAGTTTGATAAAATACAAGTTTTGGTTTTTGGTAAAAATGTTAAAACACAAAAATAGTTTCATATGCTTGATTTTTGAGTTAAAATGTTTATCACAAGTTTATATATCAATGCAAAATGGTAAAACTATTTTTGGGGATTTTTAGAAGAGATAAAAGAATTTTTAGAAATATTTTAACATGTTTTTCTGACCGAGTTTCTGACCCAGACTGTGGCTGACAGGCCAGGTCGGCCGACCACACGGTCGACCGAACCAAGGGCCGGACGACCTTTACGGTCGACCGACGTGCACAGGCATGTGCACGTTTGGCAGACACAGGGCCGGTCGACCGGTCGGTCGACCGGACCAGAGAGCGTTGCTCTCTGTATCTGGGCGGTCGACCGTTGCGGTCGACCGGATCAGAGAGTCCTGCTCTCTGTATCAGGGCGGTCGGCCGTGCGGTCGACTGGGATTGCCCAACGGTCATATTTATGACCGTTGGCGGTCGACCGGCCGGTCGACTGCAAGCCTGTCAGGCTGCCAGATCAGCCTAACGGCTAGTTTTCTGTTTGGACTATAAATACCCCATTTCTTGGGGGTTTTGGATAAGATTTTCAAGAGCAAAAATTCCTACTTTTCTGAAGTGTTTTTAAAGTTTTAAAAAGTGTTTTAGAGCTTCAAAGATTTCATCTTTTTTGTTTTTCAAGGGTTTTGGAAAATCAAAGAAAACTAGGTTTTTGGGATATTGTTTGGATTTTCATTTCTATCATCTACAAGAGATTTTCCAAGTAGTTTTTCTTTGTTATTTGCTTTCCAAAAACACCTTGATATCCACTTGAGCTATATATTCTATCCTAGTCTATTAGGATCTTTGTTTGTGGAAAAAGAGAAGTGTTTGAGGTTGTTGAGCCTCCAAGTTGTAAACCCTCCTTGACTTGTTGTATCCCTCTTTGGTAGAGGTTGATCGGAGTGGTGTTTGCTCCCTCTAGTGAGAGGTGGAGTTTGGTTTGTAAACCCTCTTCGGTAGAGGTGTTGGTTGTTGTTTGGCTACGGGCCTACCCTCGGTTGTGAGGCGGTGTTTGAGAGAGGAGTTCGGTACTCCCTTGTTGTACAAATCCTCCTCGGTGGAGATTCCCTCGGTGGGAGTCCTCGGTGGACAAGATAGTGATTAGAAATCCTTCTCGGTAAAGGCGGGGACGTAGAGCTAGGGGCTCGAACCTCAAAACATATCTTTGTGTTTGTGTTTGATCCATTGTCTCTCTAACTCTCTCTCTTTATTTGTGTTGTGCATAGCATCATTCATTCATATCTTGTATGCTTGTGTTGTCCTTGCATTATTTCATATGATCATCCTTATATGCTTGGCTTGCTTGTGTGTGTGCCTCACTTGTACTTAACCACAAGAGCTTCATATAGCACCTCAACCCTTATCTAGGGGAATCAAGAGGAGTTAGTCCAGAGCCCTTCACGGGGAATTCGGCTACACTTATTGGTTGTATTAAGTGTGTTGCAAAATAGTTTTTAGCTTTCGCATTTAGTTTCTAGATTAGCATTTACTCCTATTCACCCCCCTCTAGGTGTTTTTCAATTGGTATCAGAGCCTACGCTCCTGATACTTTAGGTTTAACAACCTAAGAGTGAGATCCTTGTTTGCTAATCTTTCATTTGCATTTGCACACTTTTGTTGTTTGCACACATATAGTTTGCACTCATGGATAGCCCTCCTATGTTTGACATTTCTAGACTTGAGATTTGGAAGGTTATGACGAGTTGTCATTTAAAAGCCCTAGGATATAAAGTTCACCTTGCCATTACCAAGGAATCCTTCCTTAGTGATAGCAAGCATATAGAGGCCAATGCAATAACCCTAGAAGCACTTAGAGCATCACTTCATAAAGATTATTTACATGTGTTTGCTCACTATGATTCGGCTTATGCAGTTTGGAGCATTTTGACTTCTCCCGAGCTACCAAAGATTATTGAAAGGAAGAGAAGATCTAGAAGAGATGAGTCCGAAAAATATTGCTTCACGGTCCAAGGGAATGACTCCCTTGAGGTACACTCGGATACTCAACTAGATGCTAGTTCTAATTCATATTGCAATGAATGTCTAGAGGCACAAGCTATGAATGATGAACTTGCTAGAAACTGTGAAAATTTGATTTCTAAATACAAAATATTGAAAAATGAGAATCTTGTTTTAAAAGAAGAAAAGAAAAATTTGTCATCTAAAATTGAGATTGTTTTGCAAGAGAAGGAAGAGGTTTCTAGTGAATGTGACTCACTTAGATCTCAACTTAATCTTGTTTTAAAAGAAAATGAATTATTGAAATCTAAAAATGATTGTGATGATGTGTTGAAGAAAAATGAGTTTTTATCTTCAAAAGTTGATGTTATTTTAAAGAGAATGTTGCTTTGAAAAATAAAATTATTTCTATTTCAAATGATTTAAATGTTTATTTAAAGAAAAAAAATGAAGTTTTACAAAATAAGATTGATGCACATGTTTGCCATGCTAGGGTAGTATCTCATACTTCACCTATTGCATGTTCCACTTCTTCTTTGATTGAAAATGATATAAATTTAATTAAGAAGAAAATGGATTGTTTGGGCTCCACTATGAGCAAATGTGCCATGAACCATACACGCTTGGAATCCTTGGATCGAAAGAAACAAGTTCCATCTTTTCATGCACACTATCCACGGCATACACATGCTCCTCACGCACACACCCATTCCATTATGTATGCTCATGTGTACACTTGTACACATTGTGGACGTAAGGGCCACCTTGCTAAATTTTGTTATGATTGTATACATGTTTCAAATTTAGCAAATAAATTTGTTTGGATTAGAGAAGGTACTAACCCTCATGGATCCAAAAAGATATGGGTACCAAAGACCGCCCCTCTTGTTTATAATGTAGGTGTGGGCTCTCACATGACGTGAGAGTAGCGGTACCTTGGAGTGGATGCGTTCCGAGCTTCATGGAAATCATTTGGATGCATCACTTTCAAGGGATGTTTGGTGGAGAGGACCACCATGTTTTGGAGACAAGGAGAGTTGCCTTCTAGGTTTTGGTAACGATTCCTAACTCCTTATTATTATTTACATGCCTTCCATTTCATTGTTTATAGCATGTTTTATTGTTTAGTGATTATCATGTAATTACCATGATTATTAGACTCTTGACATTCATGTATAGCATTTGAGACACCCATGTTTAATATGGACTATTATTTTGTGTTCTCACCATTTGTTTAGCTATCATATTTATCATAGGTTTAATAACATGTGGATTTTCATAATAATCATGTTTATGTTTTTCATGTTGATTTATATCTTGTTTTGATGCTTCATGATTTGAATATATGTTTAAATGTTAGTTTTCATTAAGACTAGGTATATATTTGTGCATATAGTGGGCCACAAATAAATCTATATATGTTTGTACTTGAATGCTTATTTGTTCCCATTAGATGTGCTAGTATAGTCTAGTTTTGATGATCCATGCATTTTAAACTTGTATTCCCATTTTGGTTTTGTTTTATGATCATGTGTTTTCATTTCATGTATATGCCTATTTTGCCAAACTTTAAGATATACATGTATACTCCTTGAGTCATTTGCTTTTCATGCAAATCTATACATATGGACTCAATTGTGTTTAGGGATATGTATGTATACTTTTTGTGTTGACAAATCATACATATACCTTGAAATGAAATTTGTTTTAATGGAAATTTAGTTTTTCATGTTTCCATGTGTTTATGTTTAACTTCATGTATATGTCCATTTTATCCAAATTATTGTTTATACATATACATCCTTTTGAGCCACGTGCCTTCATGCATATATCTTTGTGGACTCGTTGTGTTTGGATATGTATGTATACTTTAATTTGTATAGGACATACATATACCTTGAAGATTAAATAAGTTTTGATGATTTTCATGGAATATTGAGCTTATTGTCCATCTTTCATGATTATGATCTTCACATTGTATTTGTACACTCACATTTATTGTTTACTCATGTTTTGTTTTCATGAGTCATATTTGTGCTTAATTGATTATGAGTGTTGACTTTTTTGTGAATTTCATGTTTTCATGAAAAATATTTTTGTTTTATTCCTTACTTGAAGGATTTCGTACTAGTTTATAAATTTTCATATAACTAGTTACGGTATTCTTCATATGGTAGAGTTTTCAAACAAACTATATTTTTCAAACCTAATTTTGAAAACCCCTACCATCCAAGGGCGGTTGGTTGGGAGACCATGCCATGTATACCCTTCTTGAATATCTTTTAAACTTGTGCATGAATGGGTGGTAGGTAATATGAGATATACATTTGATATTATTATTGTTTCAATTGGTATCATTGGATTCTTTCAATTGGTATCAATATTGACATTTTTTATTGTATACTCATATATTTTCGTATATGTATGCTTGCATTTCAAAGAATATCAATTTCAATTGGTATCTATTTTTCATACATATATATGTTTGTGTTTATGCTAAGCTTGAGTTTCAATTTTGTTTCAATTGATTAGTTTTCAATTGTTTTTCAATTGATATCTCATTTCAAGCCTACGCATTGTTTTAGTTGGTATCTCATAAAGGGAGAGAATATTTGTTTTTGTATTTCAATTGGCATTTGATTTTCACTCCCTTACCTTATGATAGAAAATATTGAATTTCCATTTTGGTATCATTTGCTTTTAATGAACAATTATTTCAATTGGTATCAAGATGTTGCTTTCATTTTTTTTAAATTGGTAACAAGAGGCACTTCATTGACATATTTTTAATTGGTATCATGTTTAAAGTCACCCCTTATTGACTTTGTTTTTGTTTTAGATAAAAAGGGGGAGAACATTATTTTTATTGTTTTTAACCCCTTGTTAATTCTTTGTTTCGAACAAAAAGGGGGAGAAAAAAATTTATTGTTTTGTTTTAGCTTTTACCCCTTTATTGATGATTGATAAAAAGGGGGAGAAAGATTTTGAGTTTGAGTTTTATATATGCATATTTATGTTTTGCATATATTAAGTTTAATTTAGTTTAATTTTAATTGGTATCTAGAGCATGTTTTGTTTTTGAACATTTCATTGTGTATCTAGAGCCTTTTATTATTTATGCATATCTATGCATTCATGTTTAAGAGCCTTCATTGCATATTCATTATGTTTATTTGTTTATGCATGAGTTAAGGGGGAGCTTCTTTGAAGCTTAATTTTAATCCATGCATATATAACTCCATGAGTTTTGTCATCATCAAAAAGGGGGAGATTGTTGGCCCGGAGGCCTTCCTCTCTAGTTTTGATGATGATTAACTCACATAGTTATGTTTACTAATAATCTTGTGATTTTAGTTACAGATCATTTAGCAAGATATTAGTTGGTGATTACTTCAAAAAGAGGAGTTTGGAAGCCTTCACTTGGTGATTCCAGGGCCCGAGCATCAAGATCATACATAGCCTCGCTCGTGGATCACGGTTTGGACCGAGTCGACTTGAAGATGGAAGATCGTCAAGAAGACTTAGGTATCCATAGTTTAGTGTGTTTTAGATCCATGTGTAAAGATAAGAATAGTTGATATGCTCAAGTGCACAATACACACACGTTTTATGTTTGGATTTTGTTTTCATGAATAGTTGATCAAAACAAGTTTAATTGGTTTATGTATAGTAGTTTCATTCTATACATGCATGCTTAAACTTCTTAGACAAACTTATTTTAACTAGCCTATTCATGTATTGAAAAATCAAAGTTTGATAAAATACAAGTTTTGGTTTTTGGTAAAAATGTTAAAACACAAAAATAGTTTCATATGCTTGATTTTTGAGTTAAAATGTTTATCACAAGTTTATATATCAATGCAAAATGGTAAAAGTATTTTTGGGGATTTTTAGAAGAGAAAAAAGAATCTTTAGAAATATTTTAACATGTTTTTCTGACCCAGTTTCTGACCCAGACTGTGGCTGACAGGCTAGGTCGGCTGACCGCACGGTCGACCGAACCAAGGGCCGGACGACCGTTACAGTCGACCGACGTGCTCAGGCATGTGCACGTTTGTCAGACACAGGTCCGGTCGACCGGCCGGTCGACCGGACCAGAGAGCGTTGCTCTTTGTATCTGGGCGGTCGAACGTTGCGGTCGACCGGATCAGAGAGTCCTGCTCTCTGTATCTGGGTGGTCGGCTGTGCGGTCGACCGGGATTGCCCAACGGTCATATTTATGACCGTTGGCGGTCGACCGGCCGGTCGACCGCAAGCCTGTCAGGCTGCCAGATCAGCCTAACGGCTAGTTTTCTGTTTGGGCTATAAATACCCCATTTCTTGGGGGTTTTGGATAAGATTTTCAAGAGCAAAAATTCCTACTTTTCTGAAGTATTTTTAAAGTTTTAAAAAGTGTTTTAGAACTTTAAATATTTCATCTTTATTGTTTTTCAAGGGTTTTGGAAAATCAAAGAAAACTAGGTTTTTGGGATATTGTTTGGATTTTCATTTCTATCATCTACAAGAGATTTTCCAAGTAGTTTTTCTTTGTTATTTGCTTTCCAAAAACACCTTGATATCCACTTGAGCTATATTTTCTATCCTAGTCTATTAGGATCTTTGTTTGTGCAAAAAGAAAAGTGTTTGAGGTTGTTGAGCCTCCAAGTTGTAAACCCTCCTTGACTTGTTGTATCCCTCTTTGGTAGAGGTTGATCGGAGTGGTGTTTGCTCCCTCTAGTGAGAGGTGGAGTTTGGTTTGTAAACTCTCTTCGGTAGAGGTGTTGGTTGTTGTTTGGCTACCGGCCTACCCCTCGGTTGTGAGGCGGTGTTTGAGAGAGGAGTTCGGTACTCTCTTGTTGTACAAATCCTCCTCGGTGGAGGTTCCCTCGGTGGGAGTCCTCGGTGGACAATATAGTGGATTAGAAATCCTTCTCGGTGAAGGAGGGGACGTAGAGATAGGGGCTCGAACCTCGAAACATATCTTTGTGTTTGCGTTTGATCCATTGTCTCTCTAACTCTCTCTCTTTATTTGTGTTGTGCATAGCATCATTCATTCATATCTTGTATGCTTGTGTTGTCCTTGCATTATTTCATATTGATCATCCTTATATGCTTGGCTTGCTTGTGTGTGTGCCTCACTTGTACTTAACCACAAGAGCTTCATATAGCACCTCAACCCTTATCTAGGGGAATCAAGAGGAGTTAGTCCAGAGCCCTTCACGGGGAATTCGGCTACACTTGTTGGTTGTATTAAGTGTGTTGCAAAATAGTTTTTAGCTTCCGCATTTAGTTTCTAGATTAGAATTTACACCTATTCACCCCCCTCCCTCTAGGTGTTTTTCATCTCCCCCTTTTGCTCAACCTCAAGGCTTAGTCGCTCCGTGGTTCAATATCAGCTTTCAAGCTAAACTTTTTGGGCTTTCTAGCTTCGTTGGGAGCCTAACTAAGCCGTGTGACTGTGTAATTAGTTTATTAGACACCTCATCAGGCACGGCTTACTACGCTCCCGCTTTGCTCAAACCCCTGGGTTTTACTGGTTATACTGTGTATCTACGAGCTGAGCTTAATAGTTTCGTCAGGCACGTTCTATCTATACTCCTGCTTACTCAGCCTTTAGGCATAATCGCTTAGCGATTCTCTTGCTTGTTATCTATATACGCATGTGTGTTGTTTGGTTCTAACATCTCCTGCAGGTACATACTCAGCCTCCGAGCTTAACCGCTCTGCAGTTCTATACTATAATCTCTACGTTTAACCTCTCTGAGATTCAATAAAGTCATGTGGAGTTTTTATATGATACACTTGGTAGGCAGACCTAGTATTCAATGCTTTGCCACTAAATCTGTCCGGCCATAGTTACCCGCGAGTGCGGTTTGCCACACGCGGTAGCATAGCGTTCATACACTCAGTCCATCGTGTACGTTTAGCCATGACGCGAGCGATGACCATGCTGAATGTGCTGGCATCTAGTGTTGTGCGTTAGCTTCACTCCAGCTTGCTTAGCTCTACTTGGATGATTGCCTGCTTACCTGCTTAATAATTTAACTATTATTCTTTTCTTGATGGCTGTGAAGAGTTTGAAACTATTATTATATTATTTTTCAAAACTGTATTTTTTCCTGTATTCATACAGATCTCCTATATCGGTACTATTTTCTTGTATTCGTACCGATCTCTTGTATCGGTACCACTTTCTTGTATTAGTATCGATCCCCTGTATTGGTACCATATTCTTGTATTGTATTATACAACAGTTGATATTTGTTGTGCTATCACCTGATATGCTATTACTTGACACTTGTCACCTGCTTGTTATCACCTCACACCTGCATGCTATTATCTGAATTTGTATGTTATCACTTGTCACTTGCCCTGCTTAATATTTGACTTGTGATTATCATATTACGAGAATCATGTAACTGCTATCCTATATTAGATACAGTGATCTGTATTCCTAGTACTCATGCACTCTTGTACTCATGAATTCCTGAACCGGGCCTACTCCTGTTATTCTCATAAATTGATAATTACATAATAAGACAACTTACATTGGGTAAAGGGAAAACTAATTGACTTTAAGTGGTGAATATTGAAATCACCTAGAGGGGGGGTGAATAGGTGTTAATGCTAATTAATGCACAATTAAAAATGTTATGATGCAACGATCACCCAAAATAAAACTAGAAGCCGAATACCCCGTGAAGGGCTCTGAACTCCTTCCTCGTGATTCCTCTAGATAAGAGTTTGAGGTGCGTATTGCAATCTTATTGTATGAGTATTTAATCGACAATATGAATATGAAACAAGTGTATATAGCAATGAATATGAAGAGCAAATACAATGTTGCAATGAATATGTAGAGCAAGTAAATGAAGCAATGAATAAGAAGCAATGAATATAAAGCAAGAAATTAAAGCAAGAAGCAAGTAAACCAAACACAAACACCGAGAATTTTTCCGAGGTTCGAGCACCCAGCTCTACGTCCTCGCCTTAATCCAGAAGGATTTTCGAACCACTATAAATTTTACAAAGAATTACAACCACAAGGGAGCACCTAACTCCTCAATCACACTCCTCTAGTCCAGAGGTAGTAGAGCCACAAATACAATAATCACTTGGTGATCAAAAGACCACAAACTCTTTTTTGAAAACTTTCTTTACAAAAACCCTAGAGAATAATATATAAGATTGAAGCTCAAGGTTTTGTAAGTGATATAAAAATAGAAGAGAGATTTTAAGAACCAAAAACTTTCAGAAAACTTTTGAAAATAATAACCTAAAACTTAAACAAAAGCTCTTTCTCAAGAAACTCAAAACTTTGGATCTTTGAATTTGTTGTTGTGTAAACCTCTACCCTAATGTCCCCTTTATATAGGATTTAGGAAGAGTAAACATAGAAAAGTTTTACCTGAATATAAGAGGAAGAAATTGACCCTCTAATACAGCTAACCACGTTTTATTTAAACTTAAACATATTTTGAAAACATGTTAAAAATCAGCCTCTAGAAAATTAGCCATTACTGCCAATCTGGCAGATTGGTCAACTTTGAGCACATTTTTCAGGCTGTAAACGTCCAAATTCAGAATTAGGTATATAGGAATAATTTGTAGACCTTTAAGTCTTCGTTTTAATGCAACTGAAATCAACTCAATATCATGTTTATTAAAAAGTTATCAATAAAACACTGGCAGGTGTCAAAACAGAAACTGTAAGCTATTTTCAAAACAAGAACAGAGTTCAACCAAATATTTGACATCTTTAAAATTTGAATCTGAAAATGATTATTGAATAAAAAATTTAGATCTAAAAGTTATCTTTGAAATACAAGTTAAATCATATTATTTGAATATAAGAATAAAAAGTTATGATAACAACTATAAAAGGGTGTCAAGCAGATCAGCAGAACTAAAACTGGTTCAAATGCAAAACCCGATATATGTACTTGAAATCCAAAACCGATTAAATCAAAAACCAAACGTATTGAATTTATGTGTGTGTATTTGAGCTTCAAACGTATATACTATTCTTTAACAAACTAAAAATATAAAAACTTTATAGGAAGGTGTCTCTGAACCGCGTTGCCGAGCTAGAGCCCTCTCTCCTATGAAAACGTCCTCTTGCGTCATTTGCCTTTTAGCGCCATTATCCTTGCAATATGCTTAATAAGACCATCATGACTAGTATAAACCTGAAACTCATTCTAAACAACTTATTAATACCAAATAACTTCTATGTGTTTTGTTATCATCAAAACTTAAACAAATAGAGAGTGTAACCTTTTGAGCCAACAATCTCCCCCTTTTTGATGATGACAAAACATATAGGTTATAACACAAGATATAAAAGGATATAAAAACTCCCCCTCAAATGATACTCTATTTTATCAAGTATAAAACATGAAAACATATACATATATGAATATGTACAAAATATGAAACCTACATATAAATATATGAGATAAACATGTACAAAATATGAAACCAAAACATGAAATCACCAATACTTCTCTCCCTTTTTGTCATACATCAAAAAGGGTTAGGAAACAACCAATAAATAATATATGCTTGAACAAGATATAAACATGCATATATGCATACATAAACTCAAATATCTCTTCCCTTTTTTCTGTCAATTCATCAACAAAGGGGCTAAAAAAAAACAGTCGATTGTCATATCATCAAATCTTAAAGATCAAAACTTAAGTTTTTTTTAAATACCAATTTAAAATTTTTGATAAACATATTGATACCAATTGAAAAATATTGATACCAATTAAAGGTAAAAACCAAAATTTTAGATAAACACTAAAATCATTTTGCAATGAGGATACCAAATAGAGAATAATACCAATCTAAGATTATTGATATTAATATTGAAAATGTTAGCATATATCAAACTAAAGTATTTTACATCATAAATGGTGGGAGTAAGATACCAATTTGAAATGAAAACAGATACAAATTGAATTTACAACCAATACCAATTTTACATAAAACCAATTTAAAAACAAGAATTTTCTCCCCCTTTATGAAATACTAAAAGAAACAATGCATAAGCTTGTAATAGATACTAATTAAAAATAATTGACATGATGAACTAAATCAAGCTTAGCAAACATAATTTGTGCTTTTTTTTCAAAAAAATGTAAAGACATGTGAAACAAGCACAATCAAATCATATATATATATATATATATATATATATATATATATATATATATAATATATATATATATATATATATATATTTATGGATATACTAATTGAAATATGAGGCATACATATATAGAAAACACATATGAGTATACAAACATATGAAATATCTATTTTGATACCAATAAATATATAATGAGGATCAAGTGTTAACTCATACTTACCACCCTATCATGCACAAGTTTAAAAGATATTTAAGAAGGGTATACAAGGCATGGTCGCCCATTCAACCGCCCTTAAAAAGGTAGGGGTTTTCAAAAATTATGATTTAAAAGTAAATAGGCATAGTTTGAAAACTCTACCATTTGAAGAATAGAAACTAGTTTTAAAGATATTTTTAAAAACTAGTAAGAAATCCTTCAAAATATGAAGCCAAATCATATATACCATGAAGACATGAAAATCACATATTAATTGACACTCAAAGTCTATAAAGCACATATATGCTCAAGAAACAAAAATCATAAGTAAATAAGAATAATGTGAGTATAAGAATCATGTAATCACAAAATCATGGGAATAGGCAATTAAACTCAATATGAAATTCCTTTATAAACATAAAAAATATGAAACTTTAATTTTTACCAAAATAATTTCAACTTCAAGGCATATGTATGTCTTGTCTAAATCTAAAGGTATACATACACATCCCTAAATACAAATGAGTCCATAATAAAAAAATTGCATGAAAAGTAAATGACTCAAGGGTATACATGTATATTTAAAGTTTTAAACTAAAATTAACATATACATGAAAAGCATGTACAAAATAGGGAATACAAGTTGAAATACACTAATCATCAAAACTAGGCTATACCAGTACATCTAATGGGTACAAATGAGCATTTAAGCACAAACATATAAGAATCAATTGTGGCTCATTAATTGTACAAGTATATACACAAGTTTTAATAAAGGTTACATTTAAACAAGTAATCAAAATCATGAAGTACAAAAACAAGCACATAAACCAAAACATGAATCTAAACATGATCAATCATAATGACCATTGATGCCAAAACATGCTAAAAACATTTATATGAAAGCATGGGAATAAAATAGAAGTTAGAGATTGTTACCAAAACCAATAGGGTAATCTCTTAGTCTCCAAACCAAGATGGTCCTCCCACCAAACTCCCCTTGAAAGTGATGCATCCAAAAGTGTCACCGTTTAGCTCGGAACGCATTCACCTCAAGACACCAACAACTCTCACGTCATGTGAGAGCCCACACCAACATCAAATAGACTAGGAATGGATTTTGGTACCCATATTTTCTTGGGTCCTAAAGAGTTAGTGTCTCGAACCCATACAAGATTATTTGTCCTATTTATTTGATCATAGCAAAATTTAGCTAAATGGCCATTCCGACCACAATAAGTACATCTATAAACTCTTCCATATTTAAATGCATAATGAGTATGTGGCTTATGAACATGTGTTTTGTGGGCATGAGTAGTTTTAATATGAGTTGTTTTATCATTCTTATCATGTGGAGTGTGATTCTTTGAAAACATTTCCTCTAATTTCTTAGTATTAAAAGTATAATCTTTTAAAACATTTTCAAAATCATTGATTTTAACCTTTAATAAGGATAATTCATTTTCATCAATTTTTGAAAATTTAGCTTTACAAGCAACTTTATAAGCATCAAATTCTCTTTTAGTTGAAACAAGATTAGAAGAAATTTCTTCCTTTTCTTTTGAAACAATTGCAAGTTGATTTTTAAGTAACAATTTCCTTTTTCAATTTAGAACACTCTACCTTTTTATCATCATAACTTTCTGAAAGTTCAATAAAAGCATGATCTAGCATTTCTCTACTTATTCCATTTTCAACATCAAGTGGTTGAGAAGTTACCTTGGGTGTGTTTGCCATGAAACACATATTTGCCGTGTCGACCTCATCTTTGGATTTACTTTTCGAATCCCAAGTAGCTTTATATACCTTCTTTTCAACTGGCCTCTTTTGCTTCAAGGAGGAGATCATCTTTTTCTTGAAATCGGGGCAATCGGCCATGATGTGACCGGGTTTCCGACAGTTGTAGCATATGATTCTTTTCTCCTCTTTGCCTTCCATTTGTCTTCTATAATTGAGCTTATTCCTGCAGTATATTCTCTTTGCATTTCTCACAAAGAGAGATAGCTCTTCATCATCTTCTTCATCTTCTTCGTCATCGTAGTTGGAAGAGGAAGACTTGAAAGCTATGGACTTCTTCTTTTGAGGTACCGCTTCTTCTCTTGCCTTCTTCTCCATCTCATGAGTCTTTAGGTTTCCAATAAGACTTACGAGATCCATCTCATCTTTATCATTCAACTCCTTTAAGGTGGTAGCCTTGATCTCCCATGATGAAGAAAGAGCTCGAATCACTTTGCGTACCTTTTGGTCGTTGCTTATATCATCACCTAGAGAAGAAAGAGCATTGGTAATCTTAGTAAACTTGGTAATCATAGAATTAATAGACTCATCTTCAAACATTTTGAAACTTTCATATTGGGACCTCAAGAGATCTATTTTAGCTCTCTTTACTTGTGATGTCCCCTCGTGTGTGATCAATAAGTGTTGCCAAATCTCATAGGCAGATTGGCAATGTATAACCCTTGTAAGATCATCCTCATTCAAGGCGGTGAGAAGGGAATTTTGAGCCTTAGAATTAGCCTCATATTCTTTGTAGGTAAAGTCGGACCAAGTGCTCTCCTCACTATCGGGTCTACTATAAGGTTTGGTCAAGGATTTAGCAATTAAACTACCTAGGAATTGTAGAAAGATAGTCATCCTAACTTTCCAAATGGGGAAGTTTAGTCCATCAAATTTAGGAGGGGTCTTAATGTTGTCGGCCATTTTTACTAGTGTATGAATGAAAGTATGCAAATAGTGATTAGCAAATTTTAAGATCTCTCTAAGGATGTTAAGCCAAAAACTAGAGTCCTAACTCTGATACCAATTGAAATCACCTAGAGGGGGGTGAATAGGTGATAATGCTAATTAATGCACAATTAAAAATGTTATGATGCAACGATTACCCAAAATAAGACTAGAAGTCGAATATCCCGTGAAGGGCTCTGAACTCCTTCCTCGTGATTCCTCTAGATAAGAGTTTGAGGTGCGTATTGCAATCTTATTGTATGAGTATTTGATCGACAATATGAATATGAAACAAGTGTATATAGCAATGAATATGAAGAGCAAGTACAATGTTGCAATGAATATGTAGAGCAAGTAAATGAAACAATGAATAAGAAGCAATGAATATAGAGCAAGAAATTAAAGCAAGAAGCAAGTAAACCAAACGCAAACACCGAGAATTTTTTCGAGGTTCGAGCACCCAGCTCTACGTCCCCGCCTTCACCCAGAAGATTTTCGAACCACTATAACTTTCACAAAGAATTACAACCATAAGGGAGCACCCAACTCCTCAATCACACTCCTCTAGTCTAGAGGTAGTGGAGCCACAAATACAATAATCACTTGGTGATCAAAAGACCACAAACTCTCTTTTGAAAACTTTCTTTACAAAAACCCTAGAGAATAATATATAAGATTGAAGCTCAAGGTTTTGTAAGTGATATAAAAATAGAAGAGAGATTTTAAGAACCAAAAACTTTCAGAAAACTTTTGAAAATAATAACCTAAAACTTAAACAAAAGCTCTTTCTCAAGAAACTCAAAACTTTGGATCTTTGAATTTGTTGTTGTGTAAACCTCTACCCTAATGTCCCCTTTATATAGGATTTAGGAAGAGTAAACATAGAAAAGTTTTACCTGAATATAAGAGGAAGAAATTGACCCTCTAATACAGCTAACCACGTTTTATTTAAACTTAAACATATTTTGAAAACATGTTAAAAATCAGCCTCTAGAAAATTAGCCATTACTGCCAATCTGGCAGATTGGTCAACTTTGAGCACATTTTTCAGGCTGTAAACGTCCAAATTCAGAATTAGGTATATAGGAATAATTTGTAGACCTTTAAGTCTTCGTTTTAATGCAACTGAAATCAACTCAATATCATGTTTATTAAAAAGTTATCAATAAAACACTGGCAGGTGTCAAAACAGAAACTGTAAGCTATTTTCAGAACAAGAACAGAGTTCAACCAAATATTTGACATCTTTAAAATTTGAATCTGAAAATGATTATTGAATAAGAAATTTAGATCTGAAAGTTATCTTTGAAATTCAAGTTAAATCATGTTATTTTAATATAAGAATAAAAAGTTATGATAACAACTATAAAAGGGTGTCAAGCAGATCAGCAGAACTAAACTGGTTCAAATCTAAAACCCGATATATGTACTTGAAATCCAAAATCGATTAAATCCAAAACCAAAAGTATTGAATTTATGTGTGTGTATTTGAGCTTCAAACGTATATACTATTCTTTAACAAACTAAAAATATAAAAACTTTATAAGAAGGTGTCTCTGAACCGCGTTGCCGAGCTAGAGCCTTCTCTCCTATGAAAACGTCCTCTTGCGTCATTTGCCTTTTAGCGCCATTATCCTTGCAATATGCTTAATAAGACCATCATGACTAGTACAAACCTGAAACTCATTCTAAACAACTTATTAGTACCAAATAACCTCTATGTGTTTTGTTATCGTCAAAACTTAAACAAATAGAGAGTGTAATCTTTTGGGCCAACAAATATGTTTACAATGGTATTAGGTATGTTGTGTAAGTAAAACTTTAATTCTATCTGTGGGCTCCTAGGTGGTCCATGGGGCGTGCTGCCACCCTAATTACTAACTTCTTGCATGACATATAAATAAGACCTCTTGCCTCTGAGATGCCTCTCGGTAGGTTTTGTATCAATAACAGAACATCCTGGGTCGTGGTCCCGACTATGCACGGGACCTACTGTAAATAATAACCCATTGGTTTTATTAGTTTTCAATAACAATCTCGACTTACTCATATATGGAGATATGTAGGATGGAACGTATGCATGTACACATACTTAGATATATGGGCCGGATGAGTTATAATAACAAAGTGCTAACATAATAATTCCTTGTGTTGTTTCGCGATTTAGGTTGTATGAACTCAGATTACAGTAACCTGAGATACAAGGTATATATATGAGAGTTTTCTTATTTGGATTATTCCTTCGATGCACTAGTCTTATGAAGTCGTAAACTGAGCTTGTACACCTGACTTTGCTTATATTTGATATTATCTAATTTATTGATATTCTATCAGTTTTATGATGTTTTCTTAGTTTAGGAGACAACTTGGGTTATATGAACTCAGGATATAGTGGCGTGATATATAAGGTATATATATGAGGGTTTCCTTATTTGGATTATTTCTTCGATGCACTAATTTCACGGATCGGTATTTGGGCTTGTGTAAATGGTTTTGCACTTTACCTCACTTACTGCCTCCTTGCCTGTTTCTGTATGGCTGTGCTTATGCCATGATTTCCATTGCATGCTTATGATTCGATTTCATCAATACATGCGTGTCTGTCCCTGCACGCCACTTGGCACTCATCTTACTACTCATTGGGAAGTTTCTGACTCCTCTAGACCTGCATGTTCAGATTCTGGAGGTTGAGTCGTGGTGGACTTCCTAGTGATTAGAGTTGCGTAGCGGTGTCATCGATCTGCAGTTAACCAGTCTGAGGCCCTATCCTTCTAGGCCCCTGCTCGTCTTCGAGTTTCCCTTTTGTAATTCATGAGCGTTTTTTGTACTGCTCATAATTGTATATTTCTTTGTATTCTTACATTTGCGTCTATCGGTGATATAATATTCTTATAATATTGTGTCATTTCCTATGATAACTTTGTAATTGTGCTCATATGTTGGAATGTATAATGTACCACGTACTTTTGTACTGTGATCCTTACCTGTATTGATGCTTCGTGTATATATGTGAGGGTATTTTTGACCTATGTATATACGTCGAACAATGTCTTCGTACCTGTGGGATCGAGGCCTTATAAGATGGTATCAGAGCCTAGGCTCTCACATCTATAGTATAACCTATTGGCAAATTAATAATAAAGAAATTTACAACTGGAATGCATGAGTCTTGGTTATATAATCCAACTATAAGTACAGAGTTGACTATTTTGATTATCTTTCCTTTGATCCCTGAATTTCTTCTATCTTTTCTCTATCCCAGTTTTTGTCGCCTTTATACCAACATATGATATGGGTAGACTAGCGAGGTAACGATATGACAGATGTGGTTCTCTTACCCTATTATGGCATTCTACGAATTCTAGTGCAACATATTATCTTATATCATACAGTTTTTCGGCTTCATATTATAATCTTATATGTATGGACGCATCACAGGGATCAGTATAAAAATAAGGGTAGTTATCACGTATATAATCTGACAGATTTTATCACTATACGAGGAGTGTCAGTATGAAATAATTTTCCAGATTAAAAACTTCCATCGGGCAGAACTATGGTATTTTCTATATTATTCCAGTATCAATCATGATCTCTTCTATCGACTTCACTGAGGTCAGCTACAGCGTCCAACAGTCTTTATGGATTTGATGAGCCACTAGCCCTGTTAGTCTCGCCAAGCGAGAAGCATGTCCTAGCCATGCAAGCTTAACCAAACGTAGGCTTTGTTGTACCTCAGTGCTTGGCATTTAGTGATGCGTTATGTGTTGGCTTCGTCGCGTGAGCTCCGCCTAGTGCGAGCCTCGCAGAGCGTTAGCTCTGTCGCACCTTAGTGCTTAGCTCCTGACACTGTGTTACATAATGACCCCACCGGGGCCTGGCTTCGCTCGTGGCTAGTTCCGTTAGTTTTAGCACTCTAGCCTCGTTTCTCAGATTTCTCCCGCCTAACGTATTTTCATGGATTTAATGAATCGGGTTTCTTGCAGTATCTGAACAAATTGCCCACAATCTTTATTTACAATCTATTCAGCTGATCTTGCAGGATTCAGGTATTTTCTAAGTATTTAATCTACAGTCGGGTTATCATCCAGAGAATGGTTATTACAAATTCTTAGCTATGCTTTTAAGAGTGAAAAGCGTCTAGCATCCAGAATTCGTTATTTAATTGCGATCGGTTTATCAAGTTTTCTTTATTTTTGGTATTATGGTCCACTTTCTAGAGTGACAGAGAACATGTGAAACGTCTGGTAAAGTTATTATAGATCCCTTGTTAAGAATAGTTCACGCCTAGTAGAAATTCAGACGGTGGAATTTTGACTAGTTTCAGAGTCAGCTCATTTCATATTATTCAGAGTAGGTCAGTCTACAAAGGTTTTAACAAATAATTATATGAGAAAGATAGTTGGCTACACAATATTCCAGTTATTATTATGTCGGATAGAGACACAAGATTCATATTGCAATTCTATTAGAAAAGTTTAGAGACTATTCTTATATTCAACTTATTTTATCACTCACAGATACACCGGGCAGCCTAATTGGACCATTCAGATTTCTATTTATCTTTGTCATGCAGAATTCTCTTATTAACAGATATCAAATATGTATTAATATGGTATCGACTGAACTTTTATACGGTAGGAAGAGCATAAGACATCTAGATCCCGAGTTATCGATTAGTCGTACTGTAAGTGTTATCCTTAGTTAATTCATATCCTAATTGGTATATCCTCGTCCCTATCTTTTCTATGCTCAAATTTCCCTTATCAAAATTTTTGAGGACAAAATTTTTGTAAGGTGGATGGAATGTAACACCCTATTCCCGGAATACATACTCACTTATGTATTTTGATTTTTTATTATATTTTTCAATTTATCTCCTTGTATTTATTTTTATTTTATGATTATTTAGATCACTGCTTTGTATTGGATCCAGATTTTCATACTCAGATTCAATCATAGCCTGAACCGGGGATCCGATCCTAGTGTACTGCTCGATTTAACCTTTTTGTTAGTCAAATTCGACTGATTTTAGTTTCAAACACTATTTTTCAATATTTTAGATTTTTATTATTTTCTGAAATTTTTTTGAATTAAATTGTAAAATCTTTAAATCGGTATCGACCAGTGTCACCGATCGATTCTCGAATTTTTAATTTACAAATAGAGTTGAATTTCTAGAAACTGCTTTGATATTATTTCTCAGAATCATATTTTCTATCTTAACATATTTTTGAAATTTTTCTTAATTTATCAAAATTCTATCAGATTTGGTGTCAAGTATCACTGGTTAATTTCAAGATTTTTTTTAGTTTAAAAATAAAATTGAATTTCTTGAATCTAATTTCACCATGTACCTTAACATAATATTTTCAATTTTAAAGAATTTTTGGAGACCTTTTCGAGTTACTCTATTTTTTTTGATATTTTTGATGTTTTCAGTGTTTTCACAGATCCAAAATTTTTATCCCAGATATTTTCTTTTCTTTCTTTTCCAATTTTTCTCCTTCATTCATTTTTCTTATCTTTTTTCTTTTTCTTTTCTTTTTCCTTTTCCTTTTCCCCATTTTTCTCTACCACACATTTTCCCCCAAAAATATCTTCGTCCATTTTTTCTCTCTCTCCCAACATGGAGCTTACTCAAGCCTGTCATGGGGCTCAGACCCAAACGCGGTGTCATATCCCCCAGCCCAAATGCGGGTTTCCCCTCTCTCCCTCTTATAATCTCTTTCTCTTAACTCTCTCAATCTCTCTCTTTCTCCCTCTCTAATTAATTCTCTAAATCTCTCTCCATCTCTCACTATTTCTCTTTCTTCTCGTCCATGAGGCCGGCGATGACACCCATTACCCGATGACCCTCTGGCGAGCCATGGCCGGCAACAACCCCCTAGATGACAGCCACTTCTTCCCCAAACTTCTCCTCTATCTCAAACTACAACACCATCTCAATCTTCTTCTTCTACTTCAAATTAAACCACCACCACCACCACTTCCACCACCACATCCACCATCTCAATCACCCACCATCACCTTCCATCTCCTCCTCCTACCTCCCTCTTCTTCAATTTCACCACACCCTCACTTAAACTCACCACTTCCATCTTTTTCTTCCTTAAATCTCACCACCATTACCTCCTATAATTCCCCCAAAATTCCTCCATCACAACCATTAATTCCTCTTCCCACACCACCACAACAACCACCTTCACCTTTTCCTTCCTCCCACTCTACCAATTTCACCATCTTCGCCACTATTCTACCAACAAACCAACAACCCCTATCTTTACCACCACCCATCACCTACAATCCCTCCCCACTCCTCCGGTTGGCTGGCGCCACCGCTGGCTATCACTACGCCGGCGGCACGACCGGCGCGCCTCTTGGGCCTATGGCCAGACCCTGGACCTTAGGCGCCCTCCTGGCCCGGTGCGTGAGCAGGGGACCAGCTCCTCTCTCTTTCTCTTTTTCTTTTCTCTTTTGTTTCTCTCCCCTCTCTCTCCTCTCTCTTATTGTCTCTCTAAAAATAAATAATTAGATATATATTTTTTAATATATTTGTGACACGTGCGCGTGTTCTTGGGATTCTAAATTTTATGGTATTTTTCAAAGATTTCGGCAAGTGTTCTCATCTTATTTGAGTACCCCGCTTCGATGAGTGTTTTGTATTTTTAATGTATTTGGGACCATTGTATTTGTATATGTGAACTCATGTGTTTGTACAAGTCCAGTGTATTGCATTAATTTTGGTGAAAAATTGTATTTCGTGGACATGTGTATTCGTGCCTGTGTTGTGGTTGTATCGGTGTGGGTGCGTACACGTATTCTGTGGACATGCATCTATATCGATGCGACGAATGTATATAATAGTGTAGTTTAAATTCTTGTACATGTATATGTTATGATATCTGCCATATTTTCATGCATGACCGGCCCTTTGTGGTTGTTAGTCGTCGGATGTTTGGACACTTATATTGCATAATTGTTACTGTATTCCTACATTTATTCTGTAATAATTTTTACAACTCACTTGTCTTAATATCTAAATTCATGCAGGATATGGTAGAGAGAAGATAAGCACAAATCGTAGCCAAATAATCAAATTCTTGAGAAGATTTAAATCATCGACGATAAAGTAAATTAGCGAGCATCAATTCAAAACCAAAGGATTTAGAAGCCATCTTATCTGAAAACCAGATATATCAGATAAAATAATACCATCAATAATACCATCAAAATGCACAAAAATGGATTTTTTGAAGATCCAATCGGTTTTGTTGAAGATAAATGGATAGAGAGAAGATCAATGGATGAGATAAAGCAATCATATTTGGAGATAAGGAGAAAATTCAAGTAAATTCGGGTTTTAAATCAATTTAGACTCGGATTTAGACTGTATATATTTTAGTATTTTAATCATAATTTTCGCTACTGAAACTCAAATCTGATGATTCAAGATGATCTAAAAAAAGACTTAAAGGGCTATAATTCTTATGTTTATTATTATTTTTAATTCTATCATTTGATAAGTAATATTTAGCAATAAACACGCCAGCAAGCTGCAGATCAGAATTGAATTTTCACAAAAAATTCTGAATAAATCAAATCAAGCTTGAAGATAAGGAGATAATTCAAATTTACAAATAACTTGCTTCTTAAGTCAAGAGATAGGATATTATCTTAATATCTAAAGTTTAAATTCAAGTTCTGAAGATATATCTCTTGATGGTTGATATAACTTCTATTAGGAGTCTGTCTACTACTTCTACTATAAATAGAGAGATAGAGCATAGGAAAATCTCATCTCACACCATAAGGCTGAAAAGGAATTGAGAGGAGAGTTGTATATTGTAATGTGAGTTTTGGATCAAGAGTTTTGTAACAATAATTCTTCAATAAAATTCAGTCTTGTTCAATACAGATGTTGCAGCGTTTTAGTCTAAACTTTCTCTACTCTCTCTTTTATTTTTGTGCAATTTTCTTATGTTTTATTTTATAAATTTATTAATAATCTCATACATGCTCTTGCTTCTTTTCTTTTATTAATTATTTGTGTCTTCAACAACATTTGGAGGAGGAAGACGACAAGGCGATGATAAGCCTTATGCAATTTCGGGTTCCATCTTTCTTGTCCCTTCCTATCTTATTTTCTTCATCGCTTATTTCACTTCGCTTTTATATTAGTTAGTACTCTTTTACTTCTTTTACTTCTCATACTTTTAAATGCTTAAAGATTTTTAGTTTTTAAAACAAAACTCCAATCTTCATCCAAGGATTTCTCAACTAGCTTAAGATTATATGGGATTTTTAATAACTAAGTTTTAAACAAGTCTCTGTGGATTCGACCCTATTCTTGCCACTATACAATTCATGAAAGATTAGGTTTGCATAACTTGTATGTGCCTTAAATAACGATGGATTTCTTTATAAACTTCAAACCGCGATCAAGTTTTTGGCGCCATTGCTGGGGACTTGTAAAAGTTTTGGTTTTTGAAAATCAACATTTAATCTTTTTCTAGTTTTATATAAAAAATTTAAAAAAAGAAAAAGAAAAAAATAAAATTCAGAAATTTAAATCAATTTTTTTCAAAATTCTTTCTTTTTATTACTTTTCTTTTTCATCTCTAAGATCTAAACTTCAAACTTTTCTTTTTGCAGGGATATTACATGAATGAGAAAAGCTTTGCACAACATGACGAAAAATTGCTTGCTTATGACATAATTGCATTGCTAAACTAAAATAAAACAAAAATTGCTTGCTTCAGAGTCATCGAAAAGGTTAGTAATTTTCTAACTCTACCCATGAATCTCCTGTTAGTGGGGTTTTGGAGGTACTTATTGAACTTGTGCTGCATTAGTGCATATTGCATAAAAAGATCTTAAGAGTTATCCTCTTCACATAAGGTCGAGGTTTTATTACCCATTCTTTGGCTCAAAAATCACAACCGCATATAAGTTTTCACAAACTTGAACTAATTTAAAATCAATTAGAACTTGACTATTAGGATTTTAAGCTCATTAAGTGAATCTATTTTGAGAATACTCTGGTGATTACTTACAAGCTCGCGAGAGAGGGCTTTCTTATCGAGAAAGGGTAACTTAACTATAACGGTGTTGCCTGGCCTGGAGGAAGACTGAGGAACTTCCTTGTCTAAGAAAGGGTGGCTGAAATTAGTAAGCGTCCAGCCTGGGGGGAACCGAATCGCTTGTTTGACAGCTTTAACCGGTCAACCCACAATCTGTCCAACTCAGTTAGGAGCTGTCTAGCTAGGGAGAATTTATTCTCTTAAAGATTAGTGGTTAAAAATTGATCACCTCAAATAAGGTTCAAGATAAAGAAAAATATTGTTTGAAGTTGATTGGTTGAGTCATTTGTGTGTGCAACAATAATAAAAAAATAAAATAAAATAAAAAAATTTAATTTTCATCCATCCCTCTCTCCTTACATCATTTTGAAATTCTACCCTCTCATGACCTATCCAAATCAAGATCTTTACAACTATTATCATGATAGGCCATTTCCTCATTCATATCCACCATCCTCATCTCTGGATTTTCATGACTACAACCAACCCATTATTTTATCTCTTTCATCTCCTCTACCATATGGTGCCATCACTGTCATGATTCTTCTTATCCTTCAAAACAGTGTCCTTCAGTAGGGTATTCGTTAGGACTGGATCAAAACCAATTCGACACATTTCAAGGTCCTATAAACAAACCCTATTCATCAAACTTCAATTTGGAGGGTTGGAATTGTCCTCAATATTTATGGGATCAATCATATCAATCAAATTGGTCCTACATTGAACATTACTTCCATCTTGGAGATTTGATAATAAGCATGAGGATTTGTATAGCACATTAGAGAAGAGTATAAAATTTATGCAACAGTGTATGCTTCAATATAGTCATAATCGAAACAAGTACTCGCATAGAAAAGCATTTTGATGAGATAATGACTTATCTTAATCAACCTTCTTCAACCCCAATTCCACATCAAATTCAAGAGTTCCATCAGTGCTATTAAGTGAACCAATTGAACAAACCACAAGAGTCCACGCCACATGTTGACTCAAATTTTGAATCTGTGCTCTCATCATTTCACTTAAATCTAATTAAAGAATTTGAACAGGATGCTAGAGACATCCATGAGCTCGATACCCCATTTTGCCATGAGCCACCCATTGAACAATTCTTTGATAATGATTCAATATTTTTGGATGAATTGGTTAAGGATGATTTGGTGATACACACAACTTCTTTGAAACATGTTGATCATAATGTTGAGGATGCATGTGTAGATGATGAGCCAATGTTTCTTGAAGAATTATTTAAGGATGAGTATTTTCAGAAGACATGTGTTGAGGAGCTCAAGTCTAAAGTTCTCTTTGAAAAAATGAAACTTGATTTGAGCATCTTTATTTTTGATGAGTCATCTAACGATCACTCTTTTGAAAACATGATTTAAGAACCTCTAATTGACCAAAACTTTGAAGAATTATTAGAAGATAAATTGATTTGTTTGGATGAATCAACTAGGGATGTGTTGGTCTATTACACACCTCCGAAGAAAATTGTTGATCTACATATTGAGGTGATTTTTAAGGATAAGCTCAAATTCTTAGGCAATCATAATATGGATACTCCAGTTATGCTATGTGAGAATGATGAATTTGTGAGGAGAAAGTATAAGAACAAGAGCAGGAGGAGATGGAGGAAGGTGATGAACAAGTTGGAGAGGATGACAGTAAAGATGACAAAAAGATTAACCTCTCCAATTTATCCTTTGAAGAGAACCCACTGGAATGATGGGAAGCGTGCTAGAGGGAATAAACCTAGAAAGATTTAGGTATAGGGAGAAGCATATTTGTTATATTTTCTTTTAGTTTGTGTTCTTTTTATTTTTTATTGTTTAGCTAGCCGAGTCAGTTATAGTGAGTCTTTTATATTCTTCTTTTACATTTTATTTCATGATGTGCATTTATTCATACATTAAGGACAATGCATGAGATAAGTGTGGAGGAGGGTTCTAACATATGTTTTCTTTTAGGTTTTCTTCTGTAAAAAAAATTAACATTTTTTTGTTTTTAATAAACACTTTTTGAAAAAGAAAATACTACTTTGACTTATTTTGTAAGAAATTAAGTTAATTTTAAGGAATAGGAGAATTATAATTAGAATTTCTTATACTTGGTTGAAATAAGAATATTTGTTTGATTCTAGGGTTAGAAAGAAAAATTGAAGAAGTAATTTAATCTTGATTTTTTACCTTGTTGAAATATGCATACTTTATACGCTTACACACTTAGGGTTCAAAAATAAAGATTCTTATGCCTTATAAAAAAAAGAAAAAAGAAAATAAATATATATATATATTTATTTATATCCTCTTATTAAGTTAGGTTTTTGTGCCTTATAAAGCATAATTATTCGTGCCTAAAATTGATTCATATCATCCAATAATATCTTTAGTTTTGTGACCTTGTTTACTCGAGTTCTAAGTCCTTGGGGTGTTTTCTCACCGATGCCCTAAGACCGTTCGATTTTGGAGTTACCGACTAAGACTCATTACATGGGCATATTAAAAAGCCTAATAAAACTAGGGGATATCCTCAACAAAAATATATAAAAAAAAGGCATAAGAGTTAGAGTTGAAGAATTCTTAGTCAAATATTCACGGTCACAAAATGCATATGATTTAAGAAAAATAATAGACTAGATGAGAATATAATTTTATTCCTAATATTGATTGATAATAAATCTTTGAATAGAGACTAAGTCTAGGGATGAAGTTTGGTGCTCCTATAACTTATAAATTGCTTAATTCTTGTAAAAATACTTTAAATATTTTCTCTTCTTTTCAAAATATATTTTTCAAATATACTAACAATTTATTTTTCTTTATGGACTTTGTGGGTGTAATTCATTGAAAACCCTCAAGAGACAAAACTCATCCTGTAGGATAACCTAGAGGTTTAACAGCTTATCGCACGTGCTAAGTGCAACTGTGATTCTACGAAAGTGAGTTAGATTAGGTCAGTTTAGTTTTTCTTCTCTCTTTGTTTTGCTCAAGTATGAGTAAAAGATAAGTGTGGGGTGTGTTTGGACATATATATTGCATAATTGTTATTGCATTCCTATATTTATTCTGTAATAATTCTAACAACTCACTTGTCTTAATGTCTAAATTCATGCAGGATATGGTAGAGAGAAGATAAGCACAAAGTCTAGCCAAATAAATCAGATTCTTTAGAAGATTTAAATTATCAACTGAAAATAAAGCAAATCAACAAGGATCGATTCAAAACTAAAAGATCTAGAAGCCATCTTATCTGAAAACTGGATATATCAGATAAGATAATATTATCAAAATGTAAAAGAAAAATGAATTTTTTAAAGACCCCAATCCGTTCGTTGAAGATAAATGGATAGAGAGAAGATCAAGGGATAAGATGAACCAAACATATTTGGAAATAAGGAAGAAATCCAAGTACATACGGGCACTAAATCAATTTAGACTAAGATTCATACTGTATACATTTTAGTATTTTAATCATAACTTTCGCAATAGAAACACAAATTTGATGATTCGAGATGATCCAAAAAGAAGTCTTAAAGAGCTACAATTTTTATGTTGATCATTGTTTTCAATTCTATCATTTGTAAGTAATATTCAGCAATTAAAACACCAACAAGTTGCAGATTAGAATTGAATTTTCACATAAAATTTTGGATACATCAAATCAAGCTTAGAGATAAGGGATGATTCAAATTTAGAAATAGCTTGCTCTCCAAGTCAAGAGATAAGATATCATCTTAATATTCAAAGTTCAAATTCAGGTTTTAAAGATATATCTCTTAATGGTTGCACAACTTCTACTAAAAGTCTATCCACTACTTCTACTATAAATAGAGAGATAGAGTATAGAAAAATCTTATCTCACACCGTAAGGCTGAAAAGGAATTGAGAGGAGAGTTGTGTGTTGTAAAGTGAGTTTTAAATCAAGAGTTTTGTAACAACGATTCTTCAATGAAATTCAATCTTGTTCAATACAAATCTTGCAGCGTTTCAATTTAAGCTTTCTCTACTTCTCTCTTTTATTTTTGTGATGCAATTTTCTTCTTTTAATTGGATGTTTTATTTTATGAATTCATCAATAATCTCATACATGTTCTTGCTTCTTTTTTTGTTAATTCTTTGTGTCTTCAACAGCGTTTGGAAGAGTAAGACGACAGGGCGATGACAAGCCTTGTGCCAATTTCGGGTTCCATATTTATTCTCCCTTCCTCTCTTATTTTCTTTATCACTTATTTCACTTCGCCTTTACATTGGTTAGTGCTCTTTTACTTCTTTTACTTTTTTATTTCTCTTACTTCTTAATACTTAAAAATCTTTAGCTTTTAAAATAAAACTGCAACCTTCATCCAAGGATTTCTCAACTAGCTTAAAATTATATGGGATTTTTAATAACTAAGTTTTAAACAAGTCTCTATAGATTCGACCCTACTCTTGCCACTATACAATTCAAGTAAGATTAGGTTTTTCATAACTTATATATGGTTTAAACAACAATGGATTTCTTCATGAACTTCGAATCGCAAATAGTTTTTTATAAATCCTTTGGGTTTTTCAGCTTCGTCGAAAGCCTAGCTAAACCGTGTGACTGTGTAATTAGCCTATTGGACACCTCGTCATGCATGACTTACTTTACTCCCACTTTGCTCAATCTCCAGACTTAAACCCTCTGGATTTTACTAGTTATACTGTGTGGCTACGAGCCGAGCTTAATTGCATAGCCTCTTCAAGCACAGTTTAGCTATGTCCCCATTTTGCTCAACCTCTGGGTTTAACTATTCCACGATTTCATGTCAGCTTTCGGGCTAAACTCCCTATGTTTTCTACCTTCATCGGGATCCTGGTAAGCCGTGTGACTGTACAATTAGCCTATTGGATACCTCGTCATACACGATTTACTACGCTCCGGTTTATCTCAAATCTCTGGATTTTACTAGCTAAACCGTGTATCTGCGAGCCGAACTTAATTGCGTAGCCTCGTCAGACACAGTATAGATATACTCCTGCTTGTTCAGCCTCTGGGCTTAATCGCTTGGCGATTTTCTTTCTTGTTATTTGTATATGCATGTGTGTTGTTTGGTTCTAACATCTCCTGTAGGTACATACTCAGCCTTCTTGCTTAACTATTTTGCCGTTTTATACTATAACCTCCGGGTTTAATCTCTCAAAGGTTCATTAAAATCCTCTAAACTTTCTCTATGCTACGCTTGGTAGGTGGATCTAGCATTCAGCACTTTACCGCTAAATCCATTAGAGCGTAGTTACCCCGCGAGCGCGGCTTCACCACATGCGATAGCATAGCATTCATACGCTCGCTCCATCATGTACGTTTAGTCGTGCCGCGAACAGTAAGCACGCCTAACATGATGGCGTCTAGTGCTATGTGTTAGCTTTGCTTCTGCTTTACTCAGCTCCGCTTGAATGATCGCTTACTTACTTGCCTACTTGATAATTTAACTATGATTCTTTTCTTGATTGTTGTGAAGAGTTTGAAACTATTACTTGTACTGTTTTTCAAAACTGTACTGTTTTTCTGTATTCGTACTGATCCCCTGTATTTGTATTATTTTTCTATATTCATACTGATCTCCTGTATCGGTACCATTTTCTTATATTAGTAAAGATCCCCTATATCAGTACTGTCTTCTTAAATTGTATTATACAATAGTTGATAGCTATTGTGCTATCACCTGACATGCTATTACTTGACACTTGTCACCTGCTTGTTATTACCTGACACCTGCGTGTTATTACCTGACATTTGTATGTTATCACTTGTCACATGACCTGCTTAACACTTGACTTGTGATTACCATATTACGAGAATCCTGTAACCGCTATCATGTATTATATACAGTGACCTGTATCCCTAGTACTTATGTACTCTTATACTCCTGAATTCCTGAACCTGACCTACTCCTGTTATTCTCGTAAATTGATAATTATATAATAAATGATAAAAATGACAACTTACATCAGGTAAGGGAAAAATGATGGACTTCAAGTGGTGAATATGTTTACAGTGGTATTAGGTATGTTGCGCAACTAAATCTTTGGTTCTACCTGTGGGCCCCAAGTGTTCCACGGGGTGTGCTACCACCCTAATTATTAACTTCTTGAAGGCATATAAATAAGACCTTTTACCTTGAATCGCCTCGTGGTAGGTTCTGTATCAGCAACAGAACATCCTGAGCCGTGGTCTCGGGTATGCACGGGACCCGCTGTAAACATAACCGGTTAGTTTCATCATCAGTTTCCAACAAAAATCTCAACTTACTCATATATGGAGGTATGTGGGATGGAATGTACGCCTGTACATATACTTAGATATATAGGTCGGACGAGTAATAATAACAAAGTGCTAATATAATAATTTCTTGTGTTGTTTTGCGATTCGGGTTTTATGAACTCAGATGACGGTAAACTGAGATGCAAAGCATATATATGAGGGTTTTCTTATTTGGATTATTTTTTTGATGTGCTAGTCTTATGAAGCCGTAAACTGAGGTTGTACAGCTGATTTTGCTTATATTTGGTATTACCTGTTTTTATCAATTTTCTATCAGTTTTATGATGTTTTCTTAGTTTAGGAGACAACTCGGGTTATATGAACTCAGTATACAGTGGTATGAGGCATAAGGCATATAGATAAGGGTTTCCTTGTTTGGATTATTCATTTGATGTACTAATCTCACAGATTGATAATTTGAGCTTGTATAACTGATTTTGCGACTTTTATCTCACATAATGTCTCCTTGCCTGCTCCTATATGCCATTGCTCATGACACTATTTTCAATGCATGCTTATGATTCAGATTCACAAATACACGTGTGTCTGTTCCTGCATATCACTTGGCACTCATCTTTTCACACGTTGGGGAGCTTCTGACTCCCCTGAACCAGCATATTTAGATTCTGAAGCTTGGTCTGTTACGACCCCAACTTTTAATATCCATAATTAACATAAACATTCTTATTATTCAATAGATTATTATATTCATATCTAATTTCTTGAAATTTCGGCAGCAACTCCTCTGTATTTGTCACTTGTCCCAAATACAACATATATCAACCTCAACCCACATGGCTTTGAAAAACACCTAGAGGGGGGTGAATAGGTGTGAATGCTAATCTAATGATCTTTTTAAACTTTTAATTAAATGAGTGATGCAACGATCTCTCAAAACACGACTAAGAGCCGAATACCCCTTGCGAGGTTCTGAACTCCTTCCTCCCAATTCCCCTAGATATGGGTTAGAGGTGCGCAATGCAATCGTGTTGTATTGAGGTGTGATCGATCAATGCCAAGTATGATGATGAGAAATGAGATGCACACAATGTAGCACAACAAGTATAGCAAGTAAAGTAAACAAGACAAGATTGCATAAGTAGAGGGTTAGTTCTCAAGCAAATAATTCAAGACAATATAAAGCAAGAGAAATGTAAAGCAAGAATAACGCAAAGGCAATCGCAAACAAGATGATTTGTTTCGAGGTTCGAGCACACTTGCTCTAGTCCCCGCCTTCACCTCCGTGAAGGGTTTCCACTATCCACCGAGGATGCCTTTACAATTGGTCTACCGAAGACCGAGCACCGAGCTCCACCGAATACAAAGGACCTCTACCGAAGAGGTTGCTCCACAAGAAGGAATTACAAGAACAAAGTGATCACAACTTGATCACTACACTTTTTCTCAATCTTTTACAAACACTCTCACTTCAATTTACAACTTCACTATAGAATGAGTATAGGATTTTTGGCTCTATGAAGTGTGGTGAGAAAACTTCAGTTGTAGAGTGATATAGAGAATCAAACACAACTGAAAAACAATCTTGAAAGAGTGGGAATTGAAAGCTTCAAACTATTTTTCTTTTCTCTTTTGAAAACAACAAAACTTGAGGAATTTTTCTAAGTAGTATGAAGGAGAGACTTCTCCTCTATTTATAGGGTTGAAAATAAGTTAAAAACATTTTCTTTTCACCTAATTCAACCTGCAAAAGCACCCCAACAACTCTCCAAAAGTCTGTTAAAACAGAAAAAGAAAACAGATTTTCAGAAAATCCCAAAGAGGAAAGAGCCGTTGCTATTTTGCAGGCTTGGCGGTCGACCGGTCCGGTCGACCGCCAGGCCAGCTGGAAGTAGCCGTTGGCTCCCGGTCGACCGGTCCGGTCGACCGACCCAAAAGGAGGAAACACAGTTTCCTTCTTCCGGTCGACCGGTCCGGTCGACCGAAAATTCCCGAGAGCAGATGCTCTCTGTCAGTCGACTGGTCCGGTCGACCGACGGACATGCACAAACAGTGCATGTCCAGGCACAGCGCCGGTCGACCGGGCCGGTCGACCGATGTTGCCTGACACTGAAAAACAGGGCTGTTTTGAGTTAGAAAAATTTTGATAAATATTTTAAAAATACATATAGCTAAGTATTATGCAGAAAATAGTTTATACACATGTTTTAAACAAGTTTTTCAGGATATAAATGGTACATGTATATATAAACTAAGGCATAAAACTTAGAAATAACCATTTTCAAAAACTATTTTCAAAACATAGGAAATACATGAAACAAGTGTGTGTGCAAATCCTAGAGCCAAATTTCCTATATTCAAACTTTAACATACTAAACTTACAAACTTCTAAAGGACTTCAAAGCTATTCTTCAAGGTGGGCTATCTTCACTTGATCTTCAATATTGCAACTTGAGCCCAAATTGAATTGTCTTGAGTCCAAAAGCCTTGTATTTGAGTGAGAGTACTTCTAGTATGATAATAAACCTGAAACACACTTAAACAACAATTGTTATTAGTACAAATAACTAATATGTTTTGTAATCATCAAAATACACTAAACAAGGGTGATTGTAACCTTGGGCCAACAATCTCCCCCTTTTTGATGATGACAAAACATATAAGTTATTGAAACAAATAAAGGAGGAAAAGCTTGGAAAGCTCCCCCTCAAACAATGCTATGTATTTATCATGAATATGAAAAGCTATGTAAGCATACATAAAGCATTTAACAAACACAATAGTTTTTGTCCAAAAACTCAAATAAACACAAACTTTCTTTTTCTTCATGAATTGAAACTCAAATAGTATCAAACTTTATCAAACTTAGAAAGTTTAAATTTAAACACTTATTTTCCAAATATCAACAAACTTATTCTCCCCCTTTTTGTCATACATCAAAAAGGGTTAAAAACAAAATTTTAATTTTAAGAATCTATAATACAAACATTCAACTCACCACAAATAAATGAAAATCTAGCATAATCTAGAGGTTTAGTAAAAATATCGGCAAGTTGAAAATCGGTAGAAACATATTCAATAACAATATCACCTTTCTCATAATGATCTCTAAGAAAGTGATACCTAATGTCAATGTGTTTGGTTTTACTATGTTGATTTGCATTCTTTGTCATGTGAATAGTACTAGTATTATCACAAAATATTTTAACATGATCAAAGTGTAAATCATAGTCAAGGAGAGTATGTTTCATCCAAAGAACTTGTGCACAACAAGCTCCGGCCGCAACATACTCCGCCTCGGCGGTTGATAGGGCTACCGAATTTTGCTTTTTGGAAGACCAAGATACAAGACAATTACCTAAGAATTGACATGTTCCACTTGTGCTCTTCCTATCTACCCTACAACCCGCATAGTCGGCATCCGAAAAACTCTTCATTTCAAATAATCCGGTTTTAGGATACCATAAACCCATTTCAATAGTGCCCTTAAGGTATCTAATTATGCGTTTAACCGCTATTATGTGAGATTCTTTAGGACAAGATTGAAAACGTGCACAAAGACAAACGGAAAACATAATATCCGGCCTACTAGCCGTCAAATAAGCAAGCTACCAATCATGCTTCTATAAAGTTTAATGTCTACACTTTTACCTTGTTCATCCTTGTCAAGCTTTGTAGTTGTTGCCATGGAGTTTTGCTTACTCTTGATCCTTCAAGCCCAAACCTTTTGATTAGTTCCTTTGTGTACTTGGCTTGATTGATGAAGATCCCATCCTTCCTTTGCTTGATTTGGAGTCCAAGGAAATAGTTGAGCTCCCCCATCATAGACATTTCAAATTCATCCTTCATGCATGACTCAAAAGCTTTGCAAAGAGATTCATTAGTAGAACCAAAAATAATATCATCTACATAAATTTGCACAATAAGAATGTCATTTTCTACATGTTTTGTAAACAAGGTTGTATCAATTTTACCTTTCTTAAAACCATTTGAAATCAAAAATGAAGAAAATCTTTCATACCAAGCCCTAGGGGCTTGTTTTAAACCATAAAGAGCTTTATCTAATTTAAAAACAAAATCCGGATGTGTAGGATCAACAAACCCGGGGGGTTGTTCAACATACACCTCCTCTTCAATAAATCCATTTAGAAAAGCACTTTTAACATCCATTTGAAATAATTTGAAATCTTTATATGAGGCAAATGCTAGTGTCATCCGTATGGCTTCAAGCCGTGCTACGGGTGCAAAGGTTTCTTCAAAATCGATCCCTTCGATTTGAGTGTAACCTTGGGCAACTAACCTAGCCTTGTTTCTAACTACATTACCCGATTCATCCAACTTGTTCTTAAAGATCCACTTAGTACCAATTGTTGGTCTATCGTGGGGCCTAGGAACAAGGTGCCAAACTTGGTTGCGCTCAAATTGATTGAGCTCCTCTTGCATGGCTAGCAACCAATATGAATCGGCCTCGGCTTCGAGCACATTTTTGGGTTCTATGTGTGAAATAAATGCAAAGTGGCCACAATAATCTTGAATTTTAGAGCGAGTAGTTACCCCTTTTGATACTTCACCTATGACGAGGTCCTTGGGATGATGTGGATTGTATCTCCAATCCTTTGGTAGTGGTTGAGTAGGCTCCACCTCATGTGTTTGATTTTCATTCTCTTGTGCCTCTTCCACTTTAGCATTGCTTCCTTCATCATCCTTTGGTTTGTCTCCCATAGTAGAAGCATCCTCCAAGGTCACTTTCTCCATGCCTTCATCCAATGCATCTATCTCTACAACATTCTTAACAAACTTGTTAGATTCCTCAAACTTAACATGAATAGACTCTTCAATAGTCAATGAAGATCTAATGAAAACTCTATAAGCTTTACTAGTGTTTGAGTAACCTACAAAAATAGCCTCATAAGATTTAGGATCAAATTTCCCTAAATTATCTTTTGTATTTAAAACAAAACATTTGCATCCAAAAACTTTGAAATAAGAAACATTTGGTTTTCTAGAGAAATACATTTCAAAAGAAGTTTTAGTTGTATTTTTACACAAGAAAACACGATTAGATATGTAGCATGATGTATTTACGGCCTCGGCCCACAAATAATGTGGTAGACCATATTCACTTAGCATTGTCCTAGCCATCTCTTGTAATGTTCTATTTTTCCGTTCAACTACTCCATTTTGTTGTGGAGTTCTAGGACAAGAAAGTTCATGCTTTATTCCATGTTCATCACAAAAAGTGGTAAAGGGTTGGTTAATGAATTCACCTCCTCTATCACTTCTTATTCTCAAAATCAAAACATCTTTTTCTTTTTCAACTCTTTTCTTAAAAATTTGGAAATATGAAAATGCTTGGCTTTTATGTTCAAGAAAGAAAACCCAAGTAAATCTTGAAAAATCATCAACCAAAACATAAGCAAATCTATTCCCACTTAGACTTTGGTTTGTGTTGGGCCAAATAGATCCATATGGATTAACTCCAAAGGACGTGATGTCATGATATCCTTAATTGACTTGAAAGAAGACTTAGTTTGTTTCCCAAATTGACATGCGTCACAAACTCGGTCCTTTTCAAAATTCAAACAAGGAATACCTTTCACCATTTCCTTTGTGTTTAACCTAGAAATGTGATCAAAAGAAATATGCCCTAATCTCCTATGCCACAACCAAGAGTCATCATCGAGGGCTTTCAAACAAGTAATATTACAAGACATATTTAACATATCAATCATATAAACATTACTTTCACGAAAACCGGAAAATACACAAACATTAGAAATTCTATCAATAACTTTACAAGCAACATTATCAAAAACAACATCAAAACCTTTATCACAAAGTTGACTAACACTCAAGAGATTATGCTTGAGGCCATCAACTAAAACTATATTTTCAATTAAAGGAGAGGTGCCAAGTTTTACATTACCAATACTGATGATTTTACCCTTGGCGTCATCTCCGAAGGTGACGGTGCCACCTTCATGATATCTTGATAGGGTTGCAAAGTTGTTGATGTCCCAAGTCATGTGCCTTGAGCAACCACTATCAAGATACCACAAACCTCTACGTCGTTGGGCTTTGGAAAGTACCTACATCATTTAAAACAATTGTTGACTTTGGTACCCAAACTTTCTTGGGTCCTTGAAAGTTAGTGTTACGAACCCAAACATTATGATGTGATGCACTTAGTCTATCATAACAAAAATTAGCTAAGTGTCCTTTCCGCCCACAATGTGAACATGAGTACACTTTTCTATACATGAAAGCATGATGTGTAGTGTGAGCATGTTTGGGGTTTTGCCATGTTGTTTAAGTTGTGTAGCATGAATATGAACATGAGCATGAGCATTTTTCTTTGGGGCTTGTTTCTTAGGAAACATAGCCTCAATTTTTTTCTTGTTAAACTCACAATCTTTCAAAACAACACTTAATGAATCTAATCTTTCTTTAAGCATAGAAACTTCATTTGAGTCAATTAGTGGGGCCTTACCTTTGCAAGAGATCTTATATTTTTCAAAATCATTTTTGGTAGTGGCCAAAGTGGAAACCAACTCATCCTTTTCTTTTGTAAGAGTAAAAACTTGAAGACTTAAAGATTCATTTTCCTTTTTCATTTTAATATACTTTTTCTTTAAGAAATCATAGTTTTGTGACAACTCAACAAAAGCCTCTTCTAACACATCCATAGAAAGTTCATTATCATGAGAAGGGGAAGAGTTTACCTTGCTTGTGCCTTCATTAGCCATGAAGCACATGTTGGCGGTGTCTATCTCTTCTTCGGATTCGGTCTCTGAATCCCAAGTTGCCTTCATAGCCTTCTTCTTGTAAGGCTTCTTTGATGTGGAAGGCTTTGCCTTTTCCGGACACTCCGCCACAATGTGTCCCGGTTTTTGGCAATTGAAGCATATGATCTTTCTTTCTTCTTTGCCTCCTTGCCATCTCCTTCTACCTTGGTACTTCGCCTTGTTGTACATCCTCCGGACATTCTTAACAAGGAGTGAGAGCTCCTCATCATCTTCTTCTTCATCATCTTCATCGGAGTGTGTAGCTTGACTCTTGAAGGCGATGGATTTCTTCTTGGTAGGAGCCATGTCCTCCCTTGCTTTCCTTTCCATCTCATGGGTTTTGAGGTTCCCAATGAGACCTATGAGCTCCATCTCTTCATTGTCATTGAGTTCCTTCAAGGTTGTAGCTTTAACTTCCCATGAAGGAGGAAGAGCCCGGATGATCTTCCTTACTCTTTGATCATTGTTGATATCTTCACCTAAAGAAGAGAGTCCATTAGTAATCTTGGTAAATCTTGTAACCATATCATCTATGGTTTCATTGTCTTGCATGCTAAAAGTTTCATATTGAGACCGAAGAAGGTCAATCTTAGCCTTCTTTACTTGTGAGGTCCCCTCATGAGTGACTATCAAGTGTGACCAAATCTCAAATGCGGATTTGCAATGTATAACCCTAGCTATGTCATCATCATTTAGGGCTTGAAGAAGTGCATAGTGAGCTTTGGCATTGGCATCGAATTCCTTAGTCTCTATTTCGGACCAAGTGGATTCGTCACCGGGGGGTACACTAAAGGACTTAGTCACGGCCTTTGCAACTCGGCTACCTAGAGATTGCAAAAACACGGTCATCTTAACTTTCCATATGGGAAAGTTAAGTCCATCAAACTTAGGAGGGGTTTTAATTCCATCGGCCATTTTTACTATATGAATATGAATGAAATGATTAGCAAATTAGGATCTTCTCTAAGGTGGTTAAACCAAATCCTAGAGTCCAAGCTCTGATACCAATTGAAAAACACCTAGAGGGGGGGTGAATAGGTGTGAATGCTAATCTAATGATCTTTTTAAACTTTTAATTAAATGAGTGATGCAACGATCTCTCAAACACGACTAAGAGCCGAATACCCCTTGCGAGGTTCTGAACTCCTTCCTCCCAATTCCCCTAGATATGGGTTAGAGGTGCGCAATGCAATCGTGTTGTATTGAGGTGTGATCGATCAATGCCAAGTATGATGATGAGAAATGAGATGCACACAATGTAGCACAACAAGTATAGCAAGTAAAGTAAACAAGACAAGATTGCACAAGTAGAGGGTTAGTTCTCAAGCAAATAATTCAAGACAATATAAAGCAAGAGAAATGTAAAGCAAGAATAACGCAAAGGCAATCGCAAACAAGATGATTTGTTTCGAGGTTCGAGCACACTTGCTCTAGTCCCCGCCTTCACCTCCGTGAAGGGTTTCCACTATCCACCGAGGATGCCTTTACAATTGGTCTACCGAAGACCGAGCACCGAGCTCCACCGAATACAAAGGACCTCTACCGAAGAGGTTGCTCCACAAGAAGGAATTACAAGAACAAAGTGATCACAACTTGATCACTACACTTTTTCTCAATCTTTTACAAACACTCTCACTTCAATTTACAACTTCACTATAGAATGAGTATAGGATTTTTGGCTCTATGAAGTGTGGTGAGAAAACTTCAGTTGTAGAGTGATATAGAGAATCAAACACAACTGAAAAACAATCTTGAAAGAGTGGGAATTGAAAGCTTCAAACTATTTTTCTTTTCTCTTTTGAAAACAACAAAACTTGAGGAATTTTTCTAAGTAGTATGAAGGAGAGACTTCTCCTCTATTTATAGGGTTGAAAATAAGTTAAAAACATTTTCTTTTCACCTAATTCAACCTGCAAAAGCACCCCAACAACTCTCCAAAAGTCTGTTAAAACAGAAAAAGAAAACAGATTTTCAGAAAATCCCAAAGAGGAAAGAGCCGTTGCTATTTTGCAGGCTTGGCAGTCGACCGGTCCGGTCGACCGCCAGGCCAGCTGGAAGTAGCCGTTGGCTCCCGGTCGACCGGTCCGGTCGACCGACCCAAAAGGAGGAAACACAGTTTCCTTCTTCCGGTCGACCGGTCCGGTCGACCGAAAATTCCCGAGAGCAGAATGCTCTCTGTCGGTCGACTGGTCCGGTCGACCGACGGACATGCACAAACAGTGCATGTCCAGGCACAGCGCCGGTCGACCGGGCCGGTCGACCGATGTTGCCTGACACTGAAAAACAGGGCTGTTTTGAGTTAGAAAAATTTTGATAAATATTTTAAAAATACATATAGCTAAGTATTATGCAGAAAATAGTTTATACACATGTTTTAAACAAGTTTTTCAGGATATAAAGCTTTGGTACATGTATATATAAACTAAGGCATAAAACTTAGAAATAACCATTTTCAAAAACTATTTTCAAAACATAGGAAATACATGAAACAAGTGTGTGTGCAAATCCTAGAGCCAAATTTCCTATATTCAAACTTTAACATACTAAACTTACAAACTTCTAAAGGACTTCAAAGCTATTCTTCAAGGTGGGCTATCTTCACTTGATCTTCAATATTGCAACTTGAGCCCAAATTGAATTGTCTTGAGTCCAAAAGCCTTGTATTTGAGTGAGAGTACTTCTAGTATGATAATAAACCTGAAACACACTTAAACAACAATTGTTATTAGTACAAATAACTAATATGTTTTGTAATCATCAAAATACACTAAACAAGGGTGATTGTAACCTTGGGCCAACAGGCTTATCTCAATCTAAATACATACATACATACATACATACATATATACATACATATATATACAAACATACATACATACATATATATATATACATACATACATAAATATACATATATATACATACATACATACATACATACATACATACATACATACATATACATATATATATATATATATACATATACATATATATATACACACACACATATACATACATATATATATACACACACACACATATACATACATACATACATACATGAAATCGCCTAGAGGGGGGTGAATAGGTGATAGTGCTAATCTAGAAACTAAATGCGGAAGAATGCGGAAGCTAAAAATAATTTGCAACACACTTAATACAACCAACAAGTGTAGCCGAATTCCCCGTGAAGGGCTCTGGACTAACTCCTCTTGATTCCCTTAGATAAGGGTTGAGGTGCTATATGAAGCTCTTGTGGTTAAGTATAAGTGAGGCACACATAAGTAAGCCAAGCATATAAAGATGAACAATATGAAAGATGCAAGGCACAACACAAGCAAATATGATATGATGCTAAGAATGATGCTTTGCACAAATAAAAGAGAGAGAGGGTTTAGAGGCAATGGATCAAACGCAAACACAAAGATATGTTTCGAGGTTCGAGCCCCTAGCTCTACGTCCCCGCCTTCACCGAGAAGGATTTCTAATCCACTATAGGAGTACCGAACTCCTCTCTCAACCTTACAATGCCACCGAGGCAATACAACCAATCCACCTCTACCGAAGAGGGATAAGGCCCGTAGCCAACAACCAAACTCCACCTCACAATAGAGGGAGCAAACACAAACCTCAACCTCTATCAAAGAGGGAGCAACCAACAAATGAGGGTTTTTACAATAGGTGGTATATCTCAACCACAAACCTCTCCTTTTTCCCACAAACAAATGATCCTAATAGAATAGGATAGGTGATAGCTCAAGTGTAAAAAACTAGGTGTTTGAAAAATAAAAACTCAAAGAAATAATCTTGGGAAAACTCTTGAAGATAATAGAAATGAAGAACAAACACAAATCTCCCAAAATCTATTTTCTTTGATTTTTCCAAAAACCTAAAACAATACAAAGATAAATCTTTTTGGCACAAAACTCTTTTGAAAACTTGTTTAAAACAGTAGAGAAAGTCTGAAAATTTTGGCTCTAAAAATCTTATGCAAAACCCTAAAGAGATGGGGTATTTATAGGCCCAAAAGAAAACTAGCTGTTAGGCTGATCTGTCAGCCTGACAGGCTGGCGGTCGACCGGCCGGTCGACCGCCAACGCTCATATTTATGACCGTTGGGCAACCTGGTTGACCGCCCGGTCGACCGCCCAGATACAGAGAGCAAAGCTCTCTGGTCCGGTCGACCGGTCGGTCGACCGTCCCACTATGCTGCCAGACGTGCACAGCTCTGTGCACATCGGTCGACCGCACGGTCGACCGGTCCTTGGTGCGGTCGACCGTGCGGTCGGCCGACCTAGCCTGTCAGTCACTGTTCTGGGTCAGAAACTGGGGTTAAAAATATTTTTAAAAAATCTTTTATCTCTTCTAAAAATCCCCAAAAATAGTTTTATCATTTTGTATTGATATATAAACTTGTGATAAACATTTCAACTCAAATATCAAGCATATGAAACCATTTTTGTGTTTTAACATTTTTATCAAAAATCAAAACTTGTATTTTATCAAACTTGGATTTTTCAATAGGAAATCTGATTTTTCCTAAAACTCATGAATAGGCATATCAAAATAAGTTTGTTTAAGATATGAAGCATGTATGTATATCGAACACATCTAATATACATAAAAATCATTTAAACTTGTTTTGATCTAAACTATTCATGAAAACCAAAATCCATAAAACGTGTGTGTTGTGCACTTGAGCATATCAACTATTCTAAACTTTACACATGGATCTAAAACAAACTAAACTATGGATACCTAAGTCTTCTTGACGATCTTCATCTTCAAGTCGACTCGGTCCAAAACGCCGTGATCCAACGAGCAAGGCTATGTATGATCTTGATGCTCGGGCTCGGGAATCACCAAGTGAAGGCTTCCAAACTCCTCTTTTTGAAGCAATCACCAACTAATATCTTATTACATGATCTGAAACTAAAATCACAAGATTATTAGTAAACATAACTACATGAATTAATCATCATCAAAACTAGAGTGGAAGGCCTCTGGGCCAACAATCTCCCCCTTTTTGATAATGACAAAACTCATGGAGTTATATATGCATGGATTAAAGTTAAGCTTCAAAGAAACTCCCCCTTAACTCATGCATAAACAAATAAACATAATGAATATGCAATGAAGGCTCTTAAACATGAATGCATAGATATGCATAAATAATAAAAAGGCTCTAGATACTAATGAAATTTTCAAACAAAAAATAAAACAAGTGCTCTAGATACCAATTAAACTTAATATATGCAAAACCATAAATATGCATATATAAAACTCTCAAATAATTCTCCCCCTTTTTGTCAATCATCAATAAAGGGGTCAAAACAATAAAAACAATGTTCTCCCCCTTTTTGTCTAAAACAAAAAAGAATAGCAATAAGGGGTTACAATCAATTTAGATATCAATTTAAAATTATGTCAAAGATAGCATCTTGATACCAATTAAAAGTGAACAATAAATAAATGGTATATGCGATATACATTCATGAAGAGGAAGATGTGAAGCTTCCCTACATAGATACATTACATGAAGAAGGGATGACAAGCCCTAATTCACATAACATATACTATGCAATGCATAAGAGGAGATGTGAAGCTCCCCCTACACACGTGTACCACATAAAGAAGAGTTGTCAAGCTCCTCAATATAAGATACACTCAAAATGAATTTATATGTAGAAGAGATGTTAAGCTCTCCTTGCATATATGCAATCATATTAAAACATTTTTAACATTTCTTTAAACATTTTGAATTTTCTCAATAAAATAAATTTGATACCAATTAATAATGTGTCAAAGTAGTGCATCTTGATATCAATAGAAATTTAAACATTATAAACATTGAATTCACAAATCTTGATACCAATTAAAATTATTATTCTTTAAAAGCAAATGATACCAAAATGGAAATTCAATATTTTCTATCATAAAGCAAGGGAGTGGAAATCAAATACCAATTGAAATACAAAAATAAATTTTCTCCCCCTTTATGAAATACCAACTAAAATAATGTGTAGGCTCGAAATAAGATACCAATTGAAAATTGAATCAATTGAAACAAAGTTAAAACTCAAGCTTTAGCATAAACAAAATTTTGTGCTTAAAGATATAGGGATATAATAAGCACAAATAAAACATATATATGTATGAAAAGTAGATACCAATTGAAATTGATACCATTGGAATTGAAAAAAAACATACATACATACAAACATATATGAGTATACAAGAAAGGTCAAAATTGATACCAATTGAAAGAATCCAATGATACCAATTGAAACAACAATAATATCAAAGTATAACTCATATAACCTATCCTCCCAATCATGTTCAAGTTTTAAAATGATTTTCACTATAAAGCATACATGAGCATGATCTCCCATCCAACCACCCTTTGATGGTAGGGGTTTTCAAAAATAGGTTTAAAAAATATAGTATGCTTGATAAACTCTACCAAATGATGAATATCGCAACTAGTTATATGAAAAATTTGTAAACTAGTACGAAATCCTTCAAGTAAGGAATAAAACAAAATTATTTTTCATGAATCATGAAATCCACATGATAATCAACACTCTAAGCCAATTAAGCATAAATATGACTCATGAAAACAAAACATGAGCAAACAATAAATGTGAGTGTACAAATAAGATATGAAGATCATAATCATGAAAGATGGACAATAAGCTCAATATTCCTTGAAACATGAAAACATGAAAATCATCAAAAACTATTTAAACTTCAAGGTATATGTATGTCCTATACAAACTAAAGTATACATACATATCCAAACACAACGAGTCCACAAAGATATATGCATGAAGGCACGTGGCTCAAAAGGATGTATATGTATAACAATAATTTGGATAAAATGGACATATACATGAAGTTAAACATAAACACAAAACAAATCCAAAAATAGGAATACAAGTTTAAAATGTATAGATCATCAAAACTAGACTATACTAGCACATCTAATAGGTTCAAATAAGCATTCAAGCTCAAACATATATAGATTTATTTGTGGCCCACTATATGCACAAATATATACCTAGTCTTAATGAAAACTAACATCTAAACATGTAATCAACACATGAAGCATAAAAACAAGATATGAATAAACATGAAGAAACATAAACATGATTATTAAGAAAATCCACATGTTATTAAACCTATGATAAACATGATAGCTAAACAAATGGTGAGAACACAAAATAATAGTTCATATTAAACATGGGTGTCTCAAATACTATACATGCATGTCAAGAGTCTAATAATCATGGCATTTTCATAATAATTTAAAAACAACAAAACATGCTATAAATAATAAACATGAAAAGCATGCAAAAATAGATAAGGAGTAAGAGACCGTTACCAAAAACCTATGAGGCAACTCTCCATGTCTCCAAAACATGGTGGTCTTCCCACCAAACCTCCCTTGAAAGTGATGCATCCAAATAGTTTCCTTTAAGCACGGAACGCAATCACTCCAAGGTACCGCTACTCTCACGTCATGTGAGAGCCCACACCTATATCATAAACAAGAGGGGTGGTCTTTGGTACCCATACTCTTTTGGGTCCATGGGGGTTAGTATCTTCTCTAACCCAAACAAATTTATTTGCTAAATTAGAAATATGTATACGATCATAGCAAAATTTAGCAAGGTGGCCCTTACGTCCACAATGTGTACAAGTGTACACATGAGCATACAAGTGATGATGGTGTCCGTGAGGAGCATGTGTATGCCGTGGGGGGTGTGCATGAATAATAGATGGAACTTGTTTCTTCTGAAACAAAGTTTCCAAGCGTGTATGACCCACTACACATTGGCTCAAAGTGGAGCCTAAACAATCAACACTCTTCTTAAGCACGGATATATCATTTTTAATCAAAGAAGAAGTGTGGCAAGCAATAGGTGTTCTAGGTGAAGCATGGCAAACATGAGAAATAATATCATTTTTCAAAGATTTATTTTTATTTAAACAAATTTCTAACTCTTTTGAAATAAAATCAATTTCTCTTTTTAAAGAATCATTTTCTTTTAAAACAAATTCAACTTTTGAAGACAAAACATCATTATTTTTCAAGACATTATCACAATCATTTTTATTTTTCAAAAATTCATTTTTCTTTAGGGCAAGGTCTAGTTGAGATCTTAATGAATCCCTTTCATTATAAATCTCAACCTTCTCTTGCAAAACATTGTTAAGTCTAGAATGCAAACTTTTATTTTCATTAACAATTCCTAGACTTTTCTTTTCAAAACATTATATTTTTCTAGGAGTTTTTCACAAACAATAGACAACTCTTCATTTAAAGCATTAGCATCCATATCATCATGTGAATCAAATGAAGAGCTAGCACTATCTAGTTGAGTATCCGAGTATACCTCAAGGGAGTCATTCCCTTGGACCGTATAACATTGTTGTGGCTCAGATTCATCTCCACTAGATTCATCCTCCGGTTGGATTTGCAATTGAAGCTTGGAGGTGGTGGTGGTTGTCAAAATGTTCCACGCTGCAAAGGCGGAATCAATGTTAGAAACACGCATAAGATAATCTTTAGGAAGTGTGCTTCTAATAGCCTCAAGGGCTTGTGCATTAGCCCCTATATGGTTGCTATTACTAAGGTAGGATTCCTTGGTAATGGCAAGGTGAACCTTATATCCTAGGGTTTGTAGGTAAATGGATATCTTAGTCTTCCAAATAAGAATGTTGGAAGGGTCAAATATAGGTGGGGTCATGAAGTCCATGGGTCCAAACTATATGTGTGCAAGCAAACAAATGTGCAAATGCAAATGGTAGATTAGCTAAACAAGGATCTCACTCCTAAGTTGTTAAACCTAAAGTATCAGGAGCGTAGGCTCTGATACCAATTGAAATCACCTAGAGGGGGGGTGAATAGGTGATAGTGCTAATCTAGAAACTAAATGCGGAAGAATGCGGAAGCTAAAAACAATTTGCAACACACTTAATACAACCAATAAGTGTAGCCGAATTCCCCGTGAAGGGCTCTGGACTAACTCCTCTTGATTCCCTTAGATAAGGTTGAGGTGCTATATGAAGCTCTTGTGGTTAAGTATAAGTGAGGCACACACAAGCAAGCCAAGCATATAAAGATGAACAATATGAAAGATGCAAGGCACAACACAAGCAATATGATATGATGCTAAGAATGATGCTTTGCACAAATAAAAGAGAGAGAGGGTTTAGAGGCAATGGATCAAACGCAAACACAAAGATATGTTTCGAGGTTCGAGCCCCTAGATCTACGTCCCCGCCTTCACCGAGAAGGATTTCTAATCCACTATAGGAGTACCGAACTCCTCTCTCAACCTTGCAATGCCACCGAAGCAATACAACCAATCCACCTCTACCGAAGAGGGATAAGGCCCGTAGCCAACAACCAAACTCCACCTCACAATAGAGGGAGCAAAAACAAACCTCAACCTCTACCAAAGAGGGAGCAACCAACAAATGAGGGTTTTTACAATAGGTGGTATATCTCAACCACAAACCTCTCCTTTTTCCCACAAACAAATGATCCTAATAGAATAGGATAGGTGATAGCTCAAGTGTGGAAAAACTAGGTGTTTGGAAAATAAAAACTCAAAGAAATAATCTTGGGAAAACTCTTGAAGATAATAGAAATGAAGAACAAACACAAATCTCCCAAAATCTATTTTCTTTGATTTTTCCAAAAACCTAAAACAATACAAAGATAAATCTTTTTGGCACAAAACTCTTTTGAAAACTTGTTTAAAACAGTAGAGAAAGTCTGGAAATTTTGGCTCTAAAAATCTTATGCAAAACCCTAAAGAGATGGGATATTTATAGGCCCAAAAGAAAACTAGCCATTAGGCTGATCTGTCAGCCTGACAGGCTGGCGGTCGACCGGCCGGTCGACCGCCAACGGTCATATTTATGACCGTTGGCAACCCGGTCGACCGCCCAGATACAGAGAGCAAAGCTCTCTGGTCCGGTCGACCGGTCGGTCGACCGTCCCACTGTGCTGCCAGACGTGCACAGCTTTGTGCACGTCGGTCGACCGCATGGTCGACCGGCCCTTGGTACGGTCGACCGTGCGGTCGGCCGACCTGGCCTGTCAGTCACTGTTCTGGGTCAGAAACTAGGGTTAAAAATATTTTTAAAAAATCTTTATCTCTTCTAAAAATCCCCAAAAATAGTTTTATCGTTTTGCATTGATATATAAACTTGTGATAAATATTTCAACTCAAATATCAAGCATATGAAACCATTTTTGTGTTTTAACATTTTTACCAAAAACCAAAACTTGTATTTTATCAAACTTGAATTTTTCAATAGGAAATCTGATTTTTCCTAAACTCATGAATAGGCATATCAAAATAAGTTTGTTTAAGATATGAAGCATATATGTATATCGAACACATCTAATATATGTAAAAACCATTTAAACTTGTTTTGATCTAAACTATTCATGAAAACCAAAATCCGTAAAACGTGTGTGTTGTGCACTTGAGCATATCAACTATTCTAAGCTTTACACATGAATCTAAAACAAACTAACTATGGATACCTAAGTCTTCTTGACGATCTTCATCTTCAAGTCGACTCAGTCCAAAACGCCGTGATCCAACGAGCAAGGCTATGTATGATCTTGATGCTCGGGCTCGGGAATCACCAAGTGAAGGCTTCCAAACTCCTCTTTTTGAAGCAATCACCAGCTAATATCTTGTTACATGATCTGAAACTAAAATCACAAGATTATTAGTAAACATAACTACATGAGTTAATCATCATCAAAACTAGAGTGGAAGGCCTCTGGGCCAACAATACATACATACATACATACATACATACATACATACATATATATATATACATATATATATATATATATATATATATATATATATATATATATATATATATATATATATATATATATATATATATATATATATATATCAACTTAACAATCATCCACGCAATGAAATAATACAATTTTGGCTTGACATCGCCTACTTATGTGAAAGCACAATAACATAATCTTGAGAGTACCCCACTCGGCCTCCATTAAAAAATTCAGTAATGATATAATTTTAACTTATCGTGATCATCACAATTAGCCTAATAATACATAGTTGATAATACATATCTCGATATCGCAAACCAGTAAAAATATCTCTGATAACAACTCGAAATGAATTTACTACAATAACTCTCTAAATATATACAAGATCAACTATTTATCCCACATCCAACACATACCATCTATAAGCATAATTACTCTAACACAACATAATTAGATTGCACATAAAGAGAATAGATTGATTCAAAATGAACTCCAAGCAGCTTAAAGCGGGCCCATGTCTCAACGCAACCTGCAAATATATCAATCTGAGGGAGGGTGAACTCGACAACCCAGTGAGTAGAGTAGGAAGAAATCAGGGAATGATATATATATATATATATATATATATATATATATATATATATATATATATATATATATATATATATATATCAATGAGAAACATGATTATTCAAGTAATAAGGGTAAATCTGGAAGAAAAAGGAAAGCAGAAAATCAATGACATCTCATGGTTTAATAATCAAAACAATGGTCTCCAAAATCTATGGGGACGATTAGACTCTTATGGTCATTGATTCTCAATTTCTTTTTTAAATTTTTATTTTACGTATGATAAGATTTATGATGTATAGAACAATTTTCTTTAGTTGCTTAGGTTACTACCAAACTCATCTTATGTATATATAGCATGTATTTCTCACGTATCTTGTATTTCACACAAGGTGATACACTAATCATAATAGTTAAGTCATAAACGTAGCTTATGCATTAGATAACACATTCATCACAAATGTACTTGTATATCATATAATCATATCATACTTAACATATTACAATATCACATTATACTTCACAAAGTTCACATGTCATTTTAATGAAATACACCATATACATTATTTATATACATATACAATCCACAATAGAAGTGTGAAAATTCTCCGTTTTCCCCTTCTACCACCTCTCGCTCGACCCTTCCTATATATATAGGTACATAAAGCAATAATACCGTCTTTCCCTCTCACCAGCTCTCGCCCGGCCCTTTCTCCCGTATATATAAATGTATATAAAATAATAACATCGTCTCCCCCTCCTATTGGCTCATGCGGCCCCTTCCTTCAAATATATAGATATATAAAATAATAACATAGTCTTCCCCCTCCCACTGGCCCCTTCCTTCAAAATGTGCATGTAAATACACACAACATGTACAATTATCACATATAAGCCAATATGTTACACACTATCATGTTCATAAATTCTCAGTTTATTTATAACAAGAAGTTCAATTTATCCGGTCTTTTTCTCTGAATTTCAAACATGTTTCACACACATACCGCTAATTTTATCTGAGAGTATAACCAACAACACATTAACAATCATATTCAACCTATATATACAAGATACATGCACACATGCATTATACATATAAATTAGTTATCAATCTTTTTCTGATTATATAATATATTATAATCATGTATGTAAGCATGTATCAATAACTATACCAGTCACTAACAGTAACAATTTATTAATTCTCCAATTCATGGATTATTAAGGTAATTCTTGAGGGAATACTTATAACACTCTACACTTGATCGGTCGCCAATATTGCATATTTATCATCACATTTTCATATTATTTATTTAATAAGCTCTGCTATTTAATTACCTTTTTGTCTAATTATTTGTCGGGCCTTTACTAAATGAAAAGAGAGAGGAAACGAGCCCAAAAGCCCACTGAAATTAGATTAAATCAAAATTAAGGATGAAGGCAAATGTTTGGCTGAAAATCAGAGCAAATCAAATAGATAATACTAAATAAAAACCGGTTAAATTCAAATTTTTATAAATTCATTTCGGTTAGCTGAAGATCAACACTGATATCATCAAATCCATAACTCAAACGAGAAACCAGTTGGATAAACGGACGAAGCATCAAAGCTGGGAGCTACACCCCCCAGGTGTGGCCACTTGGCCACATCCAGGATGTGAAAACACGGCCAAAGCCACGTTTTTGTGGTAGTTATGTGAGATAAGAGAGGGAGCGTTTGCTCTCCAATCTTCAGACACTCTCCCCTGTTACATTTTACTATAAATACCTACAAATTTTGAGGCCACAAAAAAATGATTCAGTAGAGAGTATAGGCTAGACTGTATACTAATTTGTAACTTAAGTTTTTACTTTTATTTATGAAATTTTTCATTTTTCTTTATGTAAATGAGATTAGAGAAGAGTTTCATAGGAGAACGATAGTGACGCTTGTACTGAGGTCTTCTATTCTTTCATAGTTATTTGAATTGAATCAAAAGTTACCTTTTCTTTTTACTCTTATTTTGTTTGCTTCCCTCTAAGCGCAATCCAAATGATTTCTACAGCCTCGAAACTATCTTGTTATTGCAAGTGCCATTGATGGCTTATGGTGATGGATAACTGTTCCTTTGTTAGTTTAGCTTGCCCCTTAATTTATAGTATAGATCGAGAATTGGGAAGATCTTATTTGCCCTGTTTTGCTTGCCTTCAAGACGAGGAAAGTCTTTGCTAAGAATTCAAGGTAATTCATCAACCGAAAAGGTAAGTACTTTTAGGGTTTTATTTCTTTTCTTTTAATCTTTAGTTTAGATTACCATCGATTATAACTCTCTTCTATTTAATATTTTCACTTTCTTTGTATAAACTCATTTCCATTTTCTCCATCTTCTTAATCTACCAATTTTTTCTTAACTTAACAATAGATTCTTTTTCCTTTTCTTTATAAAATATGAGAGAACTTTTAACCATTTCAAGTAAACTAAAAGAGAACTTACAACACGCTTCCATCGCAAGTCCCTCTTTGCGGATCACGACCCGCATAGTCACTTACTATTGCAATAGTATTGAGTATCTTGCACTTTCTATTCTTAAGTTCTGAAATTCTGTATTTTTTGTGCAAGTAAAGCCTCAATCAATACTCACACCAATTATTATACTAGATATGGATTACCATTAATACACATGTAACACTACTTTTATATATCACTAGTTATATCAATAGAAAGTAACTTCATGACTTTCCGCTTTCTCAATTAATTGATTTGGTTTCCAACATCATATCTCTAAAATTCATTGTAAAATCAATTTGAAAGCTTATATTATTTTAGTCAATTTTTGTCTACGGCCACCCTTTAAATTGAAGTTCTTAAGAGAGAGAAAAGAACAGATAGGAGACCATGAAAGTATAAGATTCATACTTGTCCCACTCCTTACTAAAAAAGATGTGTTTAATTTTAAGCCTGGCTTAATATACCCTTCATTGTGACTATGAATCCAATATTGAACCAGAGCCTAATACACTCATAACTATATATGTTTATTATAAATTTTAATTGACCACAATAGATACTCTCTTAACAATTTAAGTGGTGAAAACTATCCTTTTACCTTATAAAGTTATATATGTGCATATATGATATGGGTACTTTTCATATGATGCTCTAAGTAAATTTAAATTTGTCAGTAGAAAGTAGAATAATCTAAGTCATTACAGTTACTAGCTAACCCATGGTGTATTGTAAGATTCACACCCAATTGAAGAAAGAGACTTAAGGAGAATTGACAAGACACAATACATATAAATGAAAGTCATAAGTTCAAGCATGTCTTATTAACTTTATAGGACATTCCTTATTTGTCAAGGGGATAATTAGGAGTTAGGATTTCTAATTTATATTTACACATATTCTATTTCTTAATGCTAATTGACTATTGGTTAAAATCCATGCTATAATAATATTTTACAATAGACATGATATATTCATTAGTATCCAAAAGTGTTACTAGCATAGAGAGCCTGGCTTGACGTATATATAAGTTGAGACTGGAAGGAAAAGAAAAAATAACCTACATAGTTATTAATTGAGACGTAACTTTCTTGATTTAACATACAATTAAATACGACCTAATAATCAACTATTCCTTAGATATCTTTCTTCTAGGAAGAACAATGTGTCGCAACTAAAAATTTATATATAACAATTATCTTCAACTATTCATGGATTGAGTTAAATTCTAGAACTGTTTGGATTTTCACTAATACCGATCTTGGTACTACCGGTCCCACTATTCTGATTTCCCAACTATTGATATCACACCAAGAAATCTTTCTTTTTAATTAATGTTCATGCCTATTTATCAATTAAATAATATTCACAATTAATCATAAATTCCATGTGCTCTCACCTATTAATCTACTATCAGTATAACTAGTGTTAACCGTTAACTTGTCCAATTAGCAATTAATAAAGATTGATAGAACTATTAGTTTGCACAAGTGACTTCCGACATTTCAATATTTCTCCAACTCACTATTTGCCAATTGATATCCTATTCAGAGTCTAATATACTAAGCCAAGGAAGGATTTACGTGTTAGGATGAAAATATCTTTTGAAATGCATTACATAATAATTCTCTATTTGTTTAGTAATGCTAAATGCTCATTTTAATTTGAGGATAATTTGTCAACATACCGAGTATATATAAGTAGAATGTCGTTTATGAGACATTATTATAAGAGACCAATATTCTAACAAACAATTACAATATTCTCATAATCATAACATTCATTACTGGAAGGAACGTGTTCAGTTCTAAACTTAGCTCAACATGCCTCTCTATTAATTTCTATAAATTTCATTTTGACCCTCTTAAACAGTAATTTGTATGGAGAAAACTAATTTCTTTCATGGTTCATACTTCTTTTGTTTCCTAATAGATTCTTGATGTTCAACCAACACGAAGATAAAGCTCATTGAAGTTCACCTAGAGGGGGGGTGAATAGGTGATGGCTAATCTAATGGTCACTTAATGCCAAATGATGCAAATAATGCGGAAGCTAAAAACAATTATGACCTAATTACACTTTTACACTAAACACTATGTATAACACAAGAGTATTGCCGAATTTCCCGTGAAGGGCTCTGGACGAACTCCTCTAGATTCCCCTTGAATGGGTTGAGATGCCGCGTTGGCTCTCTTGGTTGAATACAAGTGTTAGTCAACAATCCCACGCAAGTATATCAATTAAGCACAATGTATATCAAGCATGTAAATGATAAAGACAATAATTGAATGCAAGATATAACAAGAGAGAGAGAGAGAGAGAGAGAGAGAGAGAAAAGGCAATCGCAAACACAAAGGGTTTGTTTCGAGGTTCGAGCACACTTGCTCTACATCCCCGCCTTCGACAGACGAAGGATTTCCACTATGCAAGATCCCAATGGATCTCTCCTCGGTGCCGCAACACCTACAAGCCCTCGGACTCCCTAGTCCCGTACACACGCAAGCTCACTAGCTCGCCGAGGCCGCACCTCAATCAACAAGAGTTCGCACCCGAACCCTAAACAACCACGAGCACACTTGCCCGTCTCCTCAAAGAACAAAGAAAAGATCTTTGGTGATCTAAACACTTTGATCACCATTACAAACTCTCACAACACAATCCTATGGATAGATAAGGCAATGGATAGCTCAAGTGATTGTGAGAAAGCAAGGAAAGAACTATGGTGAAAAACTCAAGAAATCACTTAAAACACTCTTGTTAAAATCTTCCTTTAGATAGGAAATATTTGCTCTCTATTTTGTGGAGAAAAACTTCTGAAAAGAGTGGGAAAAACTGGCTCTAAAAACTTCTCCAAATCTTAGCTCAAAATAATGACCAAACTCCCAAATTTATAGGCCAGAAAAATATAGCCGTTGGGGTCTGTCAGAGCTGCCGGTCGACCCGTGCGGTCGACCGCCAACGGTCAGAAATCCGACCGTTGGAGCCACGGTCGACCGCCGGGTCGACCGACCCACTGGAGCTGAGAGTCGAACTCTCTGTCGGTCGACCCGTACGGTCGGCCGAACTTTCCAGAGAGCTCTGCTCTCTGGAGCGGTCGACCCGTACGGTCGGCCGTCCTCCAGTGCACAAAGGTGTGCACATTTGTGCACGTCGGTCGACCGGTCTGGTCGGCCGACTTCAGTATTAGTCGACTATAAAGGAAGCAAGTCGACTTATACGAAGCCTGAAACAGTTTTCTAGGATTAAAAAGTTAGTCTTTTTGGCTCAAATAAAATCCCTTAAAATACATAAAAATCTACAAAAATAGTTTAAACAATATACTTTGATAAACAAACATACTTGTACAAAATCAAGGCATGTTATAAAATATTGGACTATTTTTGTAACTTGAAAATATTTAGCTCATGATAAAAACTGTTTTTCCAAAATAATATTTTTCCAAAACATGTTTTTCAAAATCTTCATCAAATACAAAAATAAGATATACTTTTAGAGCATAGTGTGTATGGATATGATCCACTACACAATCAAGATGAAATATCTATATTTTTTGACATTAAGCTCTAAATAAGGTTTTGGTTGAAACCTATAACTTTGAATACCAAAAATCAAAACTATGTTTTTTCCAAAATGAAAGTCTTTTCTAAATCTGAAAATTCTTTATGAAAAGACAACTAAAACAAGAGTATGTGTGTGCATGATATACTTGAGCAATCCACCAACTACTCTATCCTTTACATTTTACTCTAAAACAAAAACAAAATCTTATACCTAGACACAAGTCTTCATCTTCTTGAAGTCTTCACTTGAAGGCTTCTCATCTTCTTGACTTGGTCCAAACTTGATCCAAAAGCTCCTTGGATCACACCGTGCTAGCTCCAGATCTTGACATTTTATCCTTTGTAGAGCTATGCACCTACTAAGATCTTGGTAATGAACCTGTCACTAATTAAACACAAGATCATTAGTAAACATAACTTCATGAGTTGATCATCATCAAACTAGGGTGATAGGCCTTTGGGCCAACAATCTCCCCCTTTTGATGATGACAAAACACATGAAGTTATATATGCATGGATTAAAGTAAAGCTTCAAAGAAGCTCCCCCTTAACTCATGCATAACAATAAATAATAAGATATGACAATAAAGTTCATAAACATGTATGCAAATGAATGACATGTATGCAAATACAAGTCAAATAATCATAAAACTCATCAAGTTCTTATCTCCATACATTTGCAAAACAAAACATATATGCATATAAACATAAATTCTACTAACATGCATATAAACTCAAAATCTTTCTCCCCCTTTTTGTCAATCATCAACAAAGGGTTCAAAGTAAAATCAAATCAAAACAATTTTTTTCCCCCTTTTTGTCAAAAACAAAGAGATCAAGAAGGGGTAATACAAATCAATCAATAAAGATTTATATGCGATATACATTCATGAAGAGGAAGACGCTAAGTTAGCTTCCCTACACATATGCATTACATGAAGAAGGGATGACAAGCCCCAATTCACATAACACATATTATGTAATGCATAAGAGGAGATGTGAAGCTCCCCCTACACACGTATATCATATAAAGAAGAGTTGTCAAGCTCCTCAATTTATAATGTACTCAACATGAATCTATATGTAGAAGAGATGTTAAGCTCTCCTTGCATATAGGCAATACATATCAAACATTTTTAATTTTTCAAAAAAATTTTTAAGGTATCAGAGCTCTTGTAAAACAAACAAATTTTAAGATACCAAATTGAAAATAGTCATTATTATAAAACTTATTGATACCAATTGAAATTTAACAAATATGAAGTTGAAGCATATTGATACCAATAGTAAACATAATGATCAAAATTTTATTCTTCATCATAAACTTTGTGCTTTTTTAAAAAAAATGAACCAATTGAAAGTTAAGCACATGAAAATCATATATATGTATGAAATAAGCATACCAATTGAAATTGATACATACATATATAAGAAAACAAAATAGAGTATATACAAAAATTATCAATTTAGATACCAATTGAAACGATTCAATGATACCAATTGACATAACAATAAGATCAAGTGTATAACTCATAACCTATACCTCCCAATCATGTTCAAGATTAAAATGATTTTCACTATTAAGTATATTTGAGCATAATCGCCCATCCATCCTCCCATTGACGGTAGGGGTTTTCAAAATAAATTTGGAAATAGTATAGCATTGAAAATCACTACCAAATGAAGAATAATTAACTAGTTAAAGATAATTTTTTGAAAAACTAGTTCAAGATCCTTCAAAATCATCAAATCATATGTTTTTCATAAAACATAACTAGATACACAAAAATTTAAGCACTCATGGTCTATAAGGCTCAAAATGATTTTAACAAAAGTGTGAGTGTTAAACGATCATGTAAATAGCATTTTTATGAAAATAGTCAATGAAGCTCAAAAAGATCACAAGTCACATTTTTAACAAAAACACAAAAAATCATTTTTCATCAAAACACTAATCTTCATGGTTTATGTATGATTAATCCAATCCAAACAATACACATACATATCCCAAATCTAAAAGAGTCTATTAAAGATGTTTGCATGAAGGCAAGAGACTCACGGGTATACATGTATATTTATTAGATTTGAATTAAAAATACATATACATGAAGTAAAGCATAAAAATAGGCAAAAACATGTATAAAAGAGAATCATCAAAACTAGTCTATACATATGCATATAGTGGATACAAATGAGCATGAAGTTCAAATATATATGAGTCAATTGTAGTTCACTATTCATATATGTATAAATGTAAGTTTGACACATTCTACATCTAAGCATGTAAATACCACATGAAGCACACAAAAATATGAACATGCTATATGATATATGAAATTAAAAGCATGTATATAAAAGTAGGAGTTTAGAGATTGTTACCAACTCCAAAGCTCCAAGCTTGGTGGTCTTTCCCACCAAAACCTCCTTATAGCGGTACTCCAAATATGTGTCCTTTTAGTTCAATTGCACCCACCATCAAGGCACCGATCCTCTCACGTCTTGTGAGAGCTCTCACCTACATCAAAAACAAATGGTGGGGGTTTTGGTACCCATATTTTCTTGGGTCCTTTGGGGTTAGTCTTGTTGTAAGGCACCCAAAAATTCTTATTCTTAGCAAAATTAAAATGATCTAATCTATCATAACAATATTTTGCTAAATGGCCTTTGCGGCCACAATGTGTACAAGTGTACACCTTAGTATGCTTATGTGTAGGAGAGTGATCATGTTGTGTAACATAAGCAAATGCATGGTTATGATGTGCATGAATGTGTGGAGTTTGTTTCTTTGAAAACATTGACTCCAACCTAGAATGATTAAAAGCACAAGAGTTCAAAGATGAACTCAAACCATCCATTTTATTTTTCAAATCTTTAATCTCATTAGTGGTGGCATGTAAAGCATGATGAGATAAAAAATCATTTTTCTTTTTCTTTTGTGAAACAAAATCTTTTTCTTTTTCACAAAATTTTCTTTTCAAAGATTTATTTTCTTGAAAAACAACATCTTTTTGTTTTTTCACCAAATCAACTTTCTTTTTCAAAATAGTGTTTCCTTCACATAAATCATTCAATTTTGCAAGCAAGGAAACATTCTCATTTTCAAATCTTTATTTTCTTTTTCTAAACATGCAATGTTACTTCTAAATGTATCATGTTCTACATGCATGCAATCAAGTTTCTTTTTCAAATTTTTATTATCTTTCTTAATCATGTCATATTTTTCAAGCAATAATTGACAAATGTAGAAAGCTCTTCATATGACATGTTATTATCCTCATCCTCGGATTCGGAAGTTACCTCAAGGGGGTTATCCCCTTGGACCATGTAGCACAAGTTGGAGGTATTGCTTCCAACGTCCGAATCGCTCCCCGCATAGTATTGATCTTTTTCACCGAGGGAGATGAGGGTATTCCAAACTACAAAAGCCGAATCAAAGTTAGAAACTCTAGATAAATAGACATCATCTAGGGTTGACTTTAAAGCATGAAGGGCTTTTGCATTAGCCTCAAAATTCTTACCATCTAAACAATATGCATTATTAGTAGTGGCAAGATAAACATGATAACCTAGGGCTTTGAGGTACAAGGACATCTTCACCTTCCATATATGGATGTTAGCAATGTCAAACATGGGTGGTAACATGAAGTCAATGGTGTGTGTACAAAATTATGTGATTAGCCTAAAAATGAGGATCTTTAACTCTAGGTTGTTAGACCAAAATCAGAGTACCAGGCTCTGATACCATTTGAAGGTTCACCTAGAGGGGGTGAATAGGTGATGGATAATCTAATGGTCACTTAATGCCAAATGATGCAAATAATGCGGAAGCTAAAAACAATTATGACCTAATTACACTTTTACACTAAACACTATGTATAACACAAGAGTGTTGCCGAATTCCCCGTGAAGGGCTCTGGACAAACTCCTCTAGATTCCCCTTGAATGGGTTGAGGTGCCGCGTTGGCTCTCTTGGTTGAATACAAGTGTTAGTCAACAATCCCAAGCAAGTATATCAATTAAGCACAATGTATATCAAGCATGTAAATGATAAAGACAATAATTGAATGCAAGATATAACAAGAGACAAAGAGAGAGAGAGAGAGAGAGAGAGAGAGAGAAGGCAATCGCAAACACAAAGGGTTTGTTTCGAGGTTCGAGCACACTTGCTCTACATCCCCGCCTTCGACACACGAAGGATTTCCACTATGCAAGATCCCAATGGATCTCTCCTCGATGCCGCAACACCTACAAGCCCTCGGACTCCCTAGTCCCGTACACACGCAAGCTCACTAGCTCGCCGAGGCCGCACCTCAATCAACAAGAGTTCGCACCCGAACCCTAAACAACCACGAGCACACTTGCCCGTCTCCTCAAAGAACAAAGAAAAGATCTTTGGTGATCTAAACATTTTGATCACCAATTACAAACTCTCACAACACAATCCTATGGATAGATAAGGCAATAGATAGCTCAAGTGATTGTGAGAAAGTAAGGAAAGAACTATGGTGAAAAACTCAAGAAATCACTTTAAACACTCTTGTTAAAATCTTCCATTTAGATAGGAAATATTTGCTCTCTATTTTGTGGAGAAAAACTTCTGAAAAGAGTGGGAAAAACTGGCTCTAAAAACTTCTCCAAATCTTAGCTCAAAATAATGACCAAACCCCCAATTTATAGGCCAGAAAAATATAGCCGTTGGGGTCTGTCAGAGCTGCCGGTCGACCCGTGCGGTCGACCGCCAACGGTCAAAAATCCGACCGTTGGAGCCACGGTCGACCACCGGGTCGACCGACCCACTGGAGCTGAGAGTCGAACTCTCTGTCGGTCGACCCGTACGGTCGGCCGAACTTTCCAGAGAGCTCTGCTCTCTGGAGCGGTCGACCCGTACGGTCGGCCGTCCTCCAGTGCACAAAGGCGTGCACATCTGTGCACGTCAGTCGACCGGTCTGGTCGGCGACTTCAGTATTAGTCGACTATAAAGGAAGCAAGTCGACTTATACGAAGCCTGAAACAGTTTTCTAGGATTAAAAAGTTAGTCTTTTGGCTCAAATAAAATCCCATAAAATACATAAAAATCTACAAAAATAGTTTAACCAATATACTTTGATAAACAAACATGCTTGAACAAAATCAAGGCATGTTATAAAAGATTGGACTATTTTTGTAACTTGGAAATATTTGGCTCATGATAAAAACTGTTTTTCCAAAACAATATTTTCCAAAACATGTTTTTCAAAATCTTCATCAAATACAAAAACAAGATATACTTTAGAGTATAGTGTGTATGGATATGATCCACTACACAATCAAGATGAAATATCTATGTTTTTTTGACATTAAGCTCTAATAAGGTTTTGGTTGAAACATATAACTTTGAATACCAAAAATCAAAACTATGTTTTTCCAAAATGGAAGTCTTTTCTAAATCTGAAAATTCTTTTATGAAAAGACAACTAAAACAAGAGTGTGTGTGCATGGTATACTTGAGCAATCCACCAACTACTCTATCCTTTACATTTTACTCTAAAATAAAAACAAAATCTTATACCTAGACACAAGTCTTCATCTTCTTGAAGTCTTCACTTGAAGGCTTCTCATCTTCTTGACTTGGTCCAAACTTGATCCAAAAGCTCCTTGGATCACACCGTGCTAGCTCCAGATCTTGACATTTTATCCTTTGTTGAGCTATGCACCTACTAAGATCTTGGTAATGAATCTGTCACTAATTAAACACAAGATCATTAGTAAACATAACTTCATGAGTTGATCATCATCAAAACTAGGGTGATAGGCCTTTGGGCCAACAATCATATACTTATAGACTTAATTATCTATCTATCATGATATTTATAATTCAGTTAACTAGTTCAAAAAATTAGAAACTCCTCAATCAAATGAAAAATTCTGCAACTCGATAATTTGACTAGCTTGTTGTATTTTAGCGATAATTCCTAGCACAGACCTTCAATTGGGACACCGCGAAAGCCATTAAAAGTAAAACTCGATTATCTTTTGAACAGTATATTATATGACACCTATAGTTTTTAATATACAGATGAACTTAACCAAACTTTACAGATTTTAGTGTTTAATAGATTTGTGTCTCATTTCAAGAGTGTTAATTTATAGAATTCACAACTTATTCTTTAACCTCTCCACCCAATTTAGAATCATATTCAAATTATGATCTTGAACATTTTAAATTCTAGTTATAAACTTAATCAATCATCATTTTAATTCACCATCATCTTCTAAATTTCACAACAAAATAAAAGACCTACACTTTATTTACAACCATTATTTACTTCACAAAATTGCAAGGATTATGAAAGAATATAGATCAAGAAGAAATCTCCCTCACACCACTAGCAAATATCATGAATGAATCAAGATCTATCATGATGAATTTAAATCTGAAAATGAAATAATCTGAAATTGAAATTGATTCTAAATCTGAAAACAAAGGGTACTCCCTTATCTCCACCTCCCACAGCCTGGCCCGCCTTGCTCACCGTGCCTGGACGATTGGCCACCGGAGCTGCCCCCCAGCCAGCCGTGTCTGGCCGGCTGGCCGTTACCGTGTCGCCACTGGTGCGGCAGCTTGCTGCTGCCGCACCACCAGAAGGTGAAAGTACATCTAGAGGGGGTGAATATGTGTACAAGCTAATCTAGGATAAATGATGCGAAAAATAAAATTTAATTGCTATAAACACTACATGTAACCAAGAGTGAGCCTGAATTTCTCGTGAAGGGCTCTGAAACTACTCCTCTAGATGCCTCTAAACTAAGAGTTGAGGTGCTTTAAAAGCTCTCTTGGTTGAACACTAGGGTAAATGCAAATATTATTATCACTAAGATATACATAATAGCTAAATAATAATTGAGAACACAAACAAGTGTGAATTCATATGAACATGAGTGTATCTCAAATATTATACATGTATATCACAAACTTAATAAACATTGCATTTAACATAATGAACATGAAAAACATGACATGCTAAAAATCATCTATATAAAAGCATGTAAACTAAAATAAGAGTTAGAGATAGTTACCAATACCAATGAACTAATCTCGATATCTTCAAACCATGGTGGTCCTTCTACCAAATATCCCTTGAAAGTGATGCATTCATAATTATGATCTTTTAGCTCGGAACGCATCCACCATCAAGGTACCAATACTCTCACGTCTTGTGAGAGCCCACACCTATAATAAATGAAATAGGGGTCGATTTAGCACCCACACTTTTGGGTCCATGAGGGTAGCACCTCTCCTAACCCAAACATACATACTTGAAAAATTAGAATCATTTAATCTATCATAACAAAACTTTGCAAGGTGGCCCGTATGTCCACAATGTGTACAAGTGTACACATTAGCATACATAGAATCATGTGTGTGAGCATAATGAGCAAGTGTATGCCATGATTTATGTGCATGCATATGTGGAGCATGTTTCTTTCGAAACATGGATTCTAACCGTGTGTGATTCATGGCACATTGACTCAAAGTGGAGCCCAAAAAATCTACACTCTTCTTCAAAAAAAATATCATTTTCAATAATTGAAGAAGAAGTGGCGCATGCATTCTTATCAATAGGAGGTATAACAATAGAATCATGATAAGAATAAAAGCAAAATCATTTTTTGAAGAAATATTTTTCTTTGAAACAAAATTCAATTTTTTTGAAATCAAAATAATTTTATTTTTCAAAGAATCATTTTCTTTTAAAATAAATTCGAGTTTTGAAGACAGAACATCATTTTTCTTCAAAACAACATCAAACTCATTTTTATTCTTTAAAATTTTATTTTCTTTTAAAACAAGATCAAGTTAGGTTTTTAATGATCTTTTTCATTGGAAACCTCAACCTTCTCTTGCAAAGCCATGTTGAGTTTTAAAATAAGTTTTTATTTTCTTCTTTTAATTCAAAACTCTTCTTTTTTAAAGTTTATATTTTAAAAGCAAGTTTTCACGAATATTGAAAGTTCTTTATTTAAAGCATAAGCATTTGCAAGAGCAATCAACATTATCTAGATGAGTGTCTGATTTTACCTCAAGTGAGTCATTCCTTTGGACCATGAAGCACACTTGCTCGGTCTCAGCTACAATGGGTTCTCTCTTCACATAGTTTGAAGTTTATTCCTTGAGAGAGCTCAACGTGTTCTACACTATAAAAGCGGAATCACAATGAAAATAATAGATAATGTTCTTTTCTTAGTGTTTGCCTAAGTGCATGCAATGCTTGTATATTAGCCTCTAAGTACTTGTTATTACTAAGATAAGATTTTTTTTGGTAATGGCAAGATAGATATGCAATACTAGAGTTTTAAAGTATGCACTCATTTTAAACTTTCATATATGATGTTAGAAACATCATACATGGGTGGAGCAAGATAATCGATGAGCGTAAACTATATGAGTGCAAGGCAACAACTAGATTAGAAAACAAGGATCTCACTCTTAAGTGGTTAAACTGAATATCAGGAGCGCTAGCTCTGATACCAATAAACATTTGAACTTGTTGTGTGTGTGTGTGTATACTTGAGCATATCAAGACTAATCTATCCTTACACAAGATCTAAATAAAAACTAAATAAATCTAGATGCAAGTCTTCTTATTGATCTTCATCTTCAAGACGACTCGATCCAAACCCGATCCATAGAGCTTGACTCCATTCAAGTGCTAGATGCGATCTTGACGCTCGAGCTCTTGAATATACATGTGTTAGCTCCAAAACTGACTTTGAATTCTTTCTTGAAGCTGAACGCCTACTAAGATCTTGATTAATATCTGAAACTTATTAAACACAAAATCATTAGTAGCTAACCTTCATAACTATGGTGAAAGGCCTCTGGGCTAACAAAAGGGAGAGGAGGGATAGGGGATAGGAGAAGAATAGAGAGAGAGAGAGAGCTGAGAGAGAGAGAGAGAGAGAGAGAGAGAGAGAGAGAGAGAGAGTGAGTGAGAGATTGAGAGCGGATTTGATTTTGGGGTTTCTGGGTATTGACCATGGAGAGTTTTAGGGAGGAAGATGAGAATGAAGGAGTTGATGATTTGAGATTTCATCTCATCCATTCTTACAAGTTTGCCATATCTCTTCTCTCATCCAATCCTTGATCTCCCTTCCCATGCTCACCGACTCTCTCCACTAACTCTAAAGATAAAAATATTCTCATGGTGGTATTTTTTTGATTAATTTCATATATTTCATATATAAGCTAGTTACCTATACATTGAAATAATATGTGCACAAAAATTTTGATATATGTATATTCATACATATCACTTACAATTTCCCAATTTTTTTTTGAAATTCATTACATACAAAATTAATCAATATCATAATTTTCTTAATATTCTATATAGTCTTATTAACTAAAATTATAATATTTAATCGGGCCCTGGGTGTTACATGGACCGTGGTGGACTTCCAGGTGATAAGAGTTGCGCAGCGGTAACATCGTGGATCTGCAGTTGACCAGTCCGAGACCATCCTTTCATTCCCTCCTACTCGACTCTCGAGTTTTCCTTTTATAACTCGTGAGCACTTTTATACTGTTCATAATTGTATATTTCTTTATATTCTCGCATTTGTGCCTATCGGTGATGTAATATTCTTATAATATTGTGTCATTTCCTGTAATAACTTTGTAATTGTACTCATATGTTGGAATGAATAATGCATACTCTAATGCTTTTCTGTACTGATACTTAGAGTGTATATGTGAGGGTATTTTTGACTTGCGTATATACGTCGCAGTAATATTTTCGTACCTGCGGGATCGGGGAGTTACAGAGATAAAACTCAATTAAAAAATGGTATCATGTTATCTCTGTTTGAATTTGCAACCAAAAATGATTTTTTTTTTTATTGTAATTAGTTTGAGGATTTAATTTGTCAGGGCAATTCTATAAACTCATGGCTCGAAGAATTCTCAGCACCCAGATGCTGAAAAAAGGTTTTCTGGCTTGAAAAGGTCCCATCTTTCTAGCGTACAATTGTTGTTTTGTGGATTGCTTGTGATGAATAGGTTTCAGGTCGCAATGCAGTCATTTCGCGGGCACGTAATTCGCTCTGGCTCTGTTGAAGATCGTTGGGTACGATTTTTGGATGTTGAGATTGTTGGTGATGTAAATTAGTCTTGTGCAAAAGATCAGATTTTGCTTTTGATTGCAAAAAGCAAGATTTTTTTCCTATACTAGTTAATAGGCAGGTCCAAATGAAACTGGGCACTATTTGAGCTGATGAATACATGCTCAGATCAGGTTTGGACCGGCTCAAAGTTTGCCCATTTTAGTTTGGGTCAACTTCGACCTGTTCTGGCTCGGTGCATTCTCACCCCCCTATCACCAATTGACAGAACAATACAACTTTATGCACAAAATAGCAAAGCATGTTCACAAGATTGTTGTATAATAAAACAAAATAAACAGTAACCTATTTGCAAAATAGGGGTAAATTTGGTAAAAAGAAAGGAAAAAAACAGATCGAATCAGCAGCAATTATGCATTAATTGCGCGCAGAAAGCGATAGAAGAGGCCTAGCTCCTTCCTCCACACTCCAACTCCGAGTTCTGATCGCATCTGAGCGAATAATTGCGTTGCCAACTGTCAGTGATAGCGAAGAAAGATAAACGCAGCAAGCAGAGGAAATCAGAACCCGAGAATTGGTCGGAAATAGAAAGCAGCAGACCGGACTCCGGTCCACTTTGGTCCGGTTCAGATGGCTGTAAATAAGTAGCTAGCGGTACGGCTAGATGCGATTCGCTCATGGTTTTCCCTACTCGGGAGTCGAGCCGGGTGTCACGTGAAGAGCGGCGCTGTGTGTTTGATCGGCCGGACTTTTGTCAGGACGAATCTGGGCCGGTTTTTTTTTTTTAATGGGCGGTGCAACGTGAAATTTGTGGGCGAGCACGCAAATTTCTTCTTGCTGATTGATGCGTCTATTTGCTGAGCTGGCACAAAGAACTGCTGCATTGGCGAGCGTGCTCCCAGTTTTTTTTACAGCGCCCATCTCGGCGCTGATCTTGGGACCAAAGGCTTGAAAATTTTGGGACGTTCAGTTTGTTCTCAAGTGAAAAAATGAAAGAAAAATGCATGCCCGCGCTGTGATTTGCATGGACACTGAGTTGCTGTAGAATCTACTTGTTTCTCTCTTCAATACAAAAATAGATGAATAAATCAAAGATATATATAAAAAAGTTTTTCTCTGAAAAGTAATATGTCTTTTTTTCTTCATGGTACGAAAATCGTCGAAGGGTCACTCATAATGTTCAGGAATTAAACATTGTTAAAAATTCATGAAATATACGAAGAGTTCACAAAATAATATGACAACACTTTCGATTGGTGTCATCCAGTGCAAGTTTAATTTTGTATTTGCTCAAACTAGATTTCTTGACATGATTAATGCACATGTATAAATTTAATTTTTTAAAATTCCTCAGAGTTATGCACTTTAATTAGTGACGTTACTGGAAAGAACTATTATTTTAGGATTTAATTAGAAGTAGGTTTGGATTAGGCACTGCATATATAAACCTAGAATTAGAAGTAAGTTCTGGGTTTGGGTTGGACATAGAATAGAGAGAAAATGTTAGTATAGGATTTGGACATTGATTTGAATTGAGGATGGGTCTAGGGTTCTTAATAATTTCATTTTCATTTCGTTTACTTCTTTTACTTTATTTTGTTTTATTAATTGTCTATTTTTCTTAATAAATTAACTATAAGGGAATTCATGAGAATTGGAGGAAGTTCGTCAAGAAGAAAATATACAGTAGGTGACAAGTACATGCCCATTTTGGATGGCAGGGGTTAAAAAATTACAAAGTAGGCTTCAGAAGATAAAAGTGCCAAAAAAAAAAAACACTAAAGAAGGACTACCAATTGAAGTAATCTTTAAAATTTTAAATATATTATTCAAAGTGGATAGATGAAATGATTAAGACATTACTCTCTTTGATCCAATAAGTGTTTTTAAGCTCATCATTCTTAACTGTTGCGCGCGAGATAACAACCAATAAAAAATTCACCAATAAAGATAGATGTAGCAGAGAAGTATCCAGAAAGTAAGAACAAAAAAGTAAGAGAGAAAGCTAACACAATATTTAAAAAGGAATGCCAACTGAAGTAATCTTTAAAATTTTAAATATATTATTCAAAGAGACGTTACTCTCTTTGATCCAATAAGTACCTTTTAAGCTCACCATCCCTAACCAATCTTCTTTCTGAGTTTTGGAGAAGTAGGAATATGAAAGAGTTTACTTCAGTCCAATTTACAATATTTTTAAATTAAGTCAGTGAAGCTCACATCAGTGGAGTGTTAACTATTATTATCAAATAAAAAACGAAGTAAAAAAATTACAAAAAGTAGCTCTAATCTGAAGACTTGTTTTAACCTAAACAACCCACCATCAGCTTTAGAGCATGTGATGACCCCATAGTACTTTAACCAGTTAATTAACTAGGTTTGAAAGCATCATCTGCGTTCATTTTGAAGTTGGTTGGAAAATTTTGAGGACTTTTGTGCAAAGAATTATGATCTTTTAAAAGGACGCAAGAGTCAGGCTTGCTCCACCTTTTTAGAGGAAATTATACAAGTAGGTTATTTTAGGCCTAAATTTTGTCTTCTTCTCTTTTTATTTTTTGAAAGGGCTTCCACTCTTTCAACTAAAATGGATAAATGTTTAGTAAGAAATTAACAATAGGTACGTACTTGGTATATACTCTATTTGGTTAGTTGTAGATGCTGCTGGTTATCTGCTGAACAGAAATCAATCTGACAACTAATCAAGATCACTGAGATATCAACAATCTAATTGGCCAGGTCGGCAAATATCAGGTGGGAGGTTTTCCGTTCAATAGAACGTTCCTTAATTTAAGAACCACTTTTCAATTTCCTTCCTTGGTTAAACACCAATCAGACTGAATCTAAATCAGTCTCGATATACTTTAAAGTATATCCCCTGTATAAAGGACTTAATCCACTTATACAGTATTTTGGAGTGAGGTACGCTTAGAGCGAATCTTCTTAAGACAATTACGTCCCCCGCACCGGTGCTAACGGGATAATGGACGCTGGTCTCCCAAGATACAACACTCCTTCACGGTATTTGGATAGCACTACCAAATCACCGTACGGTCGAACCGTAGTCAACCAGTACCTTCACAGGATCGTTGAAGCAGCGGGACAAGGACAAATTTCGAATGAATATTTGCCTTTACTTTGGAGTAGCACCCACTGTTGAGGACGAAGGAAGGTTGAAGAATATTTTTCTTCAGAAGTACCAGATTCAGACAACAATTCTATAACAGAATCTGTTGAATTTTCTGATTCCTCTTTCAGAACAAATTTCGCAGAATCTTCTTTGGAAGTCGCTTTCCTACTTCACGCTGGAAGCCCAGTTCAGAACGCCGAAACTCACTTCAGGCAGATCAGAACTCAAAGAGAGAGAGAGAGAGATTTCGCTGTTGGTGTGTCTGAGAAAGGGAAATCGGAGCGCTATTTATAGCGCTCGAGAGGGGCTTTCTCGTCCGCCAGATTTCAACAGTTGCGACGGTTCGGACAGAACCGTCGCAACCGTTCGATCCAACCGCCCAAACCACACAACGGTCCAACCGCCCAGACGGTTTTCAGACATCCGTTGGCGGGCGGGCGGTTTGGGTAGCGGAGCGGAGCTGGTTCGGGTAGCGGAGCAACCCATACCCGCGAGACCGGATTCAAAAAGAACCAGGCCGGGTAGGGAACCTGAACCTGAACCTGAACCCAGACCCAGGCCCGAGCCCGAGCCCGGCCGGCCGCCGCCGCCAGCGGCGGCGCGCGCATGCCTGCATGTGCGGGCATAGTTCCCTCCTTATTGCGCGCGAAAACTCCAAGTACCCAAAGGGCACGCCCTTTGTTCTCAACTTTCTCTATTTATACACCATAAACTTTCATCCCATGGCCAATGTGGGACTAAATGCTTTTAGCTACCTTTAGTCCCATTTGGCTTTGAATTAGGCAATCTTTAGACTTGAATATCTCATTCATTCGAAGTCGGAATTGAACATGTGAATATACCACGTTCATCCCCAATGGAAGGAGAACACACTCCAACCATCATCCAATTGATTCGATCAACGGATCTCGCCATAATTCAACTCAAAGATTCGCATTTATATTCTTCAATTCCAACATATGTATTATATTGTAAATAATGTAGTAAGTACTGTTGTAGTAAGTAGTGTCATAAATAAATTAGGTGTTTTGCTTGACCACAAGTAAAAGTTAAATATTTTAATTTGATTGTAAGTAACATTGCAGTAAATTACTGTTAGACTTATTTTTGTTTTAAAGTCTAATTTATTTTGGGTCTAATCAAGTCAATTGAATATTTACACCCGCCCACTAAACCTATGTCGTTTGACCCAATAAAGAATTGATCAAGCCTAAATAGTTTGGGTCTAGACACGTTTTCAATTACACTTAGCCATGAGTGTATTTAAATTAAAATGTGGGACTCATCTACACGTGTGGAACTCGTTGTTATAAATCAAGGGCCTAGATCTATGATGAGTTGTTCTTGATGCTATATATATCATGGGTAGTGTTCCCTCTCCACCAACAATGACCTAATCTCTCTCTTGGAGGTCTCTCATCTCCTCTAAGGATAAAGAAGAGAACTTGATGGCTAGAGAGAAGAATCTTCTCCCTCAACTCCGGCGTCCTCGAGATCGTGCAATCTTTGACATCTTTTTCGTGATGGAATCAGGTATGCCTAAAACCCTCCTTCCCTTTGATCATGATAAAGAGGCTTACAGTATATGTGTAGATCTTGTATGAAATAAATTTAGATCTAACAAATTGGTATCAGAACCTCCTCTTTATCGGATCATCGGGATATAAAGTAAAATCTTTTGATCTCGATCTATGAAAAGTATGTCTCTCTTTTTTTAATATAAAGATTATTTTTTGTGTATCATATAATTGAATTAAATTGAATTCATGTATATATATATTTTCTGGATTAAATCTGTGTGTTATATATGTATATATATGTTTTAATTTTGTTTTTTAAATTAAAATAGAAATAAAAAAAAATAAAAAAGGGTGGGGATATTTGATGCATGCGCTGCATGCATCATAAAGAGTTTTAAAAAAAAAATGAGATGAACCCCTTCATGCGCCTACATGCAGGGGCCTTGCAGGCGCCTACATGCAGGGGCCACGCAGCCGCCGGCCACCATGGGCCGGCGGCGCACAGTGGCAACATGAAAGTTTTTTTTTTTTTTGGTTAGGGTTTTCTTAATTTGGGATTGTGAGATTGATTACGATTGGATTTTTTGATATAGATACAAAATTTAAATCTAATAAGAAAACTCATTTAATCTATTCTTAATTGGTCTCACATTAGAGTTTTTGGGTTTTTTTATCTAGTTTTTTTAAACCTGGCCCAATAAGAAGGAAACCAATAACTTAACCATTGCGGGTCGGGTCTGATTCAGACCCGATAAGCACTGCAGACCCATTTTGTTAATAGAAACTTCAATTAGCCGTTACGGGCTCATTCGACCTCTATTTTGGACATGTAAACAGCCGTTTCGAAGCTCTTGACAAGCACTACAGTATTACAGGAACTATACATGACAAATAGTAGTTAGTTGACATAAAGAACGCATTGAAGTGTTTGTTTATCATGGTTATGTGTACCCTTAAATGCTTCCGCTTCATTAATATTTATATTATTGCTTATATTGTCTACATGATGAATATTGATGTTTACTATAGTTGATAACACACAGATAAAATAAATATATATGTTTAAGTTAAAGAATTTATAAAAGAGCTTACTTAATTGCGTATGTAGTTCATGCGGACAATAGCCGGCCCAAAGGAAGACTATTGTTTGGCTGAATTATGTACGGTTTCAGATACTTGATGTGCATAATGCAAGTGGAAGAATCTTGATGAGTGGTAATCGGCCCAAAGGAAGGTTGTCACACTATAGGCCCATATTGCATTACCCTCATCAAGTAGTCCGATGGCGGAACAGAATCCAGATGTATAAATTTGTGTGGCCCATGCGTGTGGCAATCAGCCCAAAGGAAGGTTGTCATTATGACCGGGTCATTACATATATTATATGGCCAATATAGATTACTTAACCTTTGGGACCAATCCTATAAAGTGACAGTCGGCCCAAAGGAAGGCTATTCTCTTACATAGGACCTAGACTTTAGGATATCTATATTGGACCAGTACAGTGTTGGCATATAGAGACACAACTTGTTCTGAAAGTTTAACCGCCAGCTCTATCAGTTAAACTGGTTTCATTTTCTAAAATTCATTATTTTTTAGCTATTACAGTAGAATTTTATTAAATGCAATGTTTATGTTAAATTGATGAGAAATTATACACTTATGTAGTTTAAATTGAATGGTACAAATTTTAAGAAGTGGTAAGACCACGTAAATGATCGTTCTTGAATTCATGCACCTAGAGTACACCTAAAGATTGATGGATCTCTACTATCACTAATAAAAGTTCAGTAAAGAAAAGGTCAATTATGGTAACAGGGAGAGATCTTACAAGATGTATCTAATGGTCATAAAGTACACTATTGTTATAACTATTAGGGATTCTATGCCTGATAAAGTAAGTGCTCACTTAGCATCCAGGGTAAACTTCTAATAAGAAAAAGAAAAAGTGAAACTAAAGGGAGGAACATAAACACCACTACAGTGGCTGATCCTAAGTGGCAAAAGTAAAGAAAAAGTAGCCTAAGGTCATTGCCTGCTTCTTCTGTAAGAAAGTAAGCCACTTCAAGTAGGAATGCATAAAGTATCAGAAATGGCTATTTAGCGGATATATCTCATATTTATGTTTCTTCTGAGATTAATTTAGCTTTAGTGCCACTTATAAATTGTGAATAGATAATTCGCATAAGCGATTCAATGCGGAACTTCCAAACCCAAAGGAGGCCCAACCCAGTTGAGCGATACGTATACATGGGTGATGGAAATAAAGTTGCAATTAAAGCTATTGGAGTTTGTAGGCTTAAATTAGATTCTGGTTTTTTGTTTTAAATTTGGATGAGACTTTATATGTACCGCCTTTTTTTTTGACGGAATCATATTTCTATTTCATTTGTTAGACATATCTACTTTTACTGTCACTCTTGATAATAAAATGCTTAGTCTACTTTCCAAATCTAAAGTTGTTGGTACTAGAATTCTGATTGATGGCTATATAAATTGAAACTTCATGCTTTATATATTGAATCTCTATATGTGAATAGCTTAGGCACTAAGCGAAAATTAATTAAAGAAATATTAGAAAGTTTGGCACTAGATGAAGTATAGGTGTCTTAAATTTAGTGTATACAGACATTTGTGGTCCATTCCCTACAGCTTCTTAGAATGGTCACGAATATTTCATCACTTTTACAGACAATTACTCTTATTATGTGTACCTATACTTATTCCATGAGAAATCCCATCACTAAACATGTTTAAAAACTATAAAGCTGAAGTTAAAAATTAACTGAATAGAAAGATTAAAGCCGTTAGATCTGATCGGGTAGAAAGTACTACGACAGATACGACATATCAGTTAGATGTCCAGAACTATTTGTCAATTTCTGAAAGAGTGGTATTGTCGCTTAGTACACCATATCATGGACACCTCGTCAAAATGATATTGCTGAGAGATAAAATCACATACTAAAGGACATGGTTAGGAGTATGATAGCTCAGACTACTCTACCAAAGTCATTATATAGTGAAGCCTTAAAGATGGTTGTCACCTCCTTAATAGAGTACCTAGCAAAACAGTAACTAAAACCCTATATGAGTTATGGACTGAGAAAACTCTCAGTATTAGGCATCTACATGTTTGGGGTTGTCCAGCGGAAGCTCGACCATATATACCATATGAGAAGAAGTTAGACTGAACGACAGTTAGCTGTTTATTTCGTAGGGTATTTTGAGAGGTATAAAGGCTTTAAGTTTTATTGTCCCTCCACTAAGAACATAAAGACAGATTGCTAAATTTTTTTGAGAATATTCAGATCAGTGGGAGTCAACTACATAAGAATTTTATATTTAAGGAAGAACACATTATTCACCCATGACAAATTGTTCCAAATGATAAGTAGTTGTTCCACTTCAAGATAAAAATACAGTTACATCCTTACAAGATACATATACTGTTCATCCTGAAGTAGATTATGCTGGTGAGGTAGAAGCTGAAAATTCTCAACCACGAGTGCCTAGGAGATCAACTAGGGAGAGGAGATCCGTCATTGCAAATGACTATATATTTATCTCCAAGAGCATGAGTTTGACGCAAGGTTAGAGGATGACTCCACATCCTTGAATGAGGCCAAACTCAATATTCACTCCATTAAGTGGTCAAATGCCATGAAAAAATGAGTTAAATCCATGAAGGCAATGATGTTTGGGATTTAGTAGAGTTGTCTAAAGGAAAGAAGCCGATTGGTTGAAAATGAGTATTCAAAATCAAGTGGGATTCGAAGGTAATGTCAAAAGGTATAAAGCACATCTTGTCACAAGGGATTCACTCAAAGAGAAGGCATTGACTATAAGGAAACTTTCTTCTCGATTTTCATGAAGCATTCTTTTAGGATTATTATGACACCGGTGGCTCACTTTGACCTGGAGTTATACCAAATGGATGTTAAGATTGACTTTCTTAATGGTAGTAATATCAAAGGTATAAAGCACATCTTGTCACAAAGGGATTCACTCAAAGGGAGGGCATTGATGTAACACCCCCGCTCCCGGAATACGTACTTAGTTGCGTATTCAGATTTCTCGATCATATTTTTTTGATTTACTTTATGTATTTGTTTTATTATGAATTATTTATATGATCGTTTGACCTTGGATCCGGATTCGTGGACTCGGACTCAGCCCTAGTCTGAACCGGGGATCCGATCTTAGGTTATTACTCGATTTAGTCTTTCTGGTATTAGGATTTGACCGATTTCAGTTTCAAACATCATTTTCCAATATTTTAGATTTTTCATGATTTTCTCTGAAATTTTTCAGAATTAAATTGAAAATCTTCAAAACCGGTGTGGACCAATACCACTGACCGATTCTCGGATTTTTAATTTAGAAATGGAGTTAAATTTTAGGAAATGACTTTCCTATAACTTCTTAAAATCACATTTTAATATCTAAATACTTTTTCTGAGATTTTTCTAAATTTATCGAAATTCCACTGGATTTGGTGTCGGCCAGTATCACTGGTTGATTCCAGGAATTTTATAGTTTATATTAGAATCAAATTTCTAAATTCCTCTTTCATATTACTTCTTAGAATTATATTTTCTCCTTTCTGGCATTTTCTGAGATTTTTCAGAATTTATCAAAATCCGGTCGACCCGATATAGACCGGAATTGACGGTTGACTTCAGGATTTTTATTTTGAAAATAGGATTGAATTTCTGAAAACCAATTTCATCAAAAATCTTTAAATAATATTTATTATTTTTGAGAATTTTTGGGAAGCTTTCCAAGCTACTTAAATTTTGAACTTTTCTGGAGTTTTCGGTGTTTTCCCAGATACCGGAATTCTATCCAGATATTTTATTTTCTCTTTTCTCTATTTTCTCTCTCCTCGCTAGATGCGAGTTTCACCTACCTGGATTCATATTTAATGCAGAGATTCTCTCCATACTGCATTTAATGCTATGCCCTGCACTTGTCACCATGACTTTTTGTCTTTTTCACCAAACGCAACTTTCGCATTTTTCCTAGACGCGGCTTTTATCTCCGTGTCTAGCTTATTTGCCCAGACGCGGATTTTATTTCATGGGGACGCAGCCATTTTGTGGAGACGCAAGTTTCCTTATGTAAAGGTGGGAATGGCAATATTATAATAGTCATTTCCCTCCTTTATATAACCACCCCCACTCCTTCTCTTTCTTTCATTATTTTCTTTCCATCTTCCTTTTCCAGCCAACAGCAAGCAACGCAGCCAAGCAAGCTTCCCTTCTTGGCCGGCCATCACCACCCTCCATCTCACCTTCCTCCACCACCATTTCCTCCACCATTCTCCCCTCCATCTACTCCACCATTTCCACAACAACAACCACACACCATCTTCATCACCATCTTCTTCCTCCATTTCTAACCAAAACAACCCATCTTCTCCACTAACTTCACCACCATTTCCACCACCACCTACACCACCACCAACCATACCATCTTCTTCTCCTCGTCATTCTCTTTCCAACGAGCTATAGGTTCGTCCTCCGAAACACCATTTTCAAATCTTCTTTTTTTCATTTGAACTACACTTACACCACCAACCACCTTCTCTTTTGGGGCTTTGGCCACCCGTCTCCGGCCACTTCCGGCCGTCTCCGACCATCTCCGGCCGTCGCCGGCAACCTGACCGACCATCCCCCTTCCTTCTTCTTTCTTATCTTTCCTTTCCTTCTTCCTTTTCTTCCCTTCATTCATTCTTTCTTTCTTTCTCTTTTCTTTCCTTCTTTTTCTTCCTTCCTATTAATCACCTGCGCCCCCCCCTCTCCTCTTTTCCCTTGCGTCTCCCACTTCTCCCTCATTTCCTGCGTCTCCCTTTTTTCCCTGTCTCCCCCTTTCTCTTGTTGTGTGATTACTAGACGCAGATTTTACCCCCTGTGTCTGAGTAATTATTTAACGTGATCCTCGCGTTCTTGTGTTAACACGACGCGGAGCCATACCCACGTCTGTATTCGTCTCGTCCCTAGTTTTAACGCGGGTCTCGAACCCCGCGTTTGGGGCCTCTGCGCGACGCGACTCCCGCTTCTGCGATTCCCGCGTCTCCATTCTCTCTCCTCCTTTATATTGAACGCGTTTACGCGTTGATTACCTGGATTCTAGAGCTTGGGATTCCGCAGTATTTTCTGAGTTCTAGGCGAGTGTTCTCGCTTTCCCATTGGACTTTCCGCATCGTCGGGTTGACTTGCATAACATTATGTATTTATATCGGTATTCTCGTTTGATATTGTGATGTACATACTTGTCATGTTAACACTTGACATCACCTGTCTGTATCATTTAGCAACTGACGTGTTACCACCTGACATGACTTACTACCTTAGCGCTTGTTCCTCATTATAATATGATTTACCACCTGCTTCTTGACACGTTGATACTTGACCTATGGCTATCACATTCACAGAAATCCCACCGTGCTATCCTGCGTTTACATACAGTGACTTGAATTATGTACTTGTTATTCTGTATTCTATATGCAGTGACCTGAATCTTCAATACTTATGTACTCCTAATTCCTGATCCTTTTATTCCCATAAGTTGCTGGCTATATATTAAATTATTATAAGACAACTTATACCCGATTTGGGGGAAACTGATGGGCCCTGATTAATCATGTTTATGGTGGTCTTATCGAGTCGCGCGTGGCCACATACTTGAGGGATCATGTAACGCCCCGACCCCACGGTACGGGGACGTCACTGCGACGTACATACGCAGGTCAGAGATACCCTCACGTATATACGTTAAGCATCAGTACAAGCAAGAATCAGAGTACGACAAACGTAGCGTCCATTCATATGCCACATAAGAAGTACAAAGTACAGGTTATCCACAGGATGTGACATACTATTACATATCACATGCATCATATATCACAGCCAAGCACAAAGTACGTTTACAATATGATTACAAGATGCTCACGAGCTGAAGGAAGGTCCCGCGAGCTAAAAAGGAGAGTCTGGCACAACAGAAGCCGAGACTAGTCAGCCTGCTCGGAAAGGAAAGCTTGATCTTCCACAGAAGGCTCCACCTCGATCCAAGGTTCGAACCTGAACATACAAATTCAAGGGAGTCAGGACCTCCCAAACAAGTGAACAGGTTACAGCCGAGCGGCATAAGAATAAGAGTATGAGAGTTGGTACAATATCATGAATAATCATTCAGCAAGTAAAAGATTACGACATGTTATAAATGAAAGGCATTGTATAAGCTCAAGTTACGACCTCATGAGACTAGTACTTCGAGGGAATAATCCAAACAAGGAAACCCTCATCTATATACCTTTATCTCATGTCACCGTAATCCAAGCGCACAACACCCACAATTAACGTCTTTTATTATTTTATTATTATTATTATTACTCGTCTTACCCTGATATCTAGCTATGTGAACTAGCGTCCCAGCACACATAGATCCATATCCGAGTAAAGCAAGGTTGTTATTGGAACCAGCGGGGGGTATCAACGAACTATGTTTACAGTGGGTCCCGTGCATACCCGGGACCACGGCCCAGGATGTTCCGTTGCTTGGTGGACGGAACCTGCCGCAAGGCTAACAGGAGGGACTTATGTATGCCCTTATCATGATGGTACCAAGAAGGAGGGAGCCAGCACTCCCCCTCGGTCGCCTGGAGGCCCACAGGTCAGACCGAAAATTTAGTTGCACAACATACCTAATACCACTGTAAACATGAACATATATTGATAGCCGCATATTTCCCCGACCCGATGCAAGTTGTCTTTTTTTGAATTCTTTAGATAGTTATCAGGTTTCGGGAATGAACAGGATCAAGTCAGGAATATTGTAAAACAAGAGTATCAGGAGTACAATTTGTACTATCATGTAAAATCAAGTTGGAAAATCATGAAGTCCGGTTATCATTCCCGTTATAGTGATAATCATAGAAGTCAGGTGTATCATGCTTTTGTGTTAATAGATAGCATGATAAGAGGTGATATTTGTCAAGTAACAGTCTTGCAAATAGCAATATAAAATACATGACCCAAAGATAATGTTCATAATCAAAGAAGTAATTAAGCATAGCAAATAGTCAAGATTTAGTCGACTAGGGAGAGATAGTAGTCGACTTATGAAGGAATTAGTCGACTAATAGATAGGGGACAAGTCGACTGATAGGGCTGCGTCTCAAAGAGTTGCGTTTCCGGAGAAAAGTTAGTCGACTAGAAGAAGGGGTTAGTCGACTAATAGGCTGCGTTTCACAAGACTGCGTTTCATAAGGCCGCGTCTCACAAATCCGCGTCTTGTCCACAAATCCGCGTCTCACAAGTCCGCGTCTCACAAGTCCGCGTCTTCAGAAAGAAAGTTAGTCGACTAGGGCAATGAGTTAGTCGACTAATAGGGTCGCATCTTCAGAAGAAAAGCTGCGCTTCAAGGGAGTTAGTCGACTATACAAAAGGATAGTCGACTAATAAAGGGTTTTAGTCAACTAATGACTGGGTCAAGTCGACTAACAGAGTCAAACAGAGAGCAGAATTATCCTTTAAGGGTTGTGTTCGTTGATATGAAATACAAGTGATTGTTCATGTCTTGGCGAGTAGAATTACTCGCCTAAAACTGATCCTGTGATGCGTCCGACGCAGAGAAGCTCGGCCCCAATCCAAGAGGAGGGTACCGGCCCAGAGTCTTGCCGCCAATGAAGTGCACGGCCCCCAATCCAAAAGGAGTTGTCCGGTCTCACAAGAGACGGAAGGAGGTTGTGGTTGTTTGGAGGAGATGGAGGTGCAAGTCTAGTTCACCACGCCAATCGGGATTTTGCAAACGTCGTTGCGGGGGACGAATGTATAGTCCGTTAGAAAGAGGTCGACGAGGAGGTGAAGGTGGTATGCTTGGTGGAGGCTACGGTGGTGCAGGTGGTGGTGGAGATGGTGGGTGAAGCTTTTTTGTGAAGATGGGGTTCTTGGAGGTTTTCTTGGTGGAAGAGGTTGAGGAAGATGGTGTTTGTTGGTGAAAATAGAGGAGGAGATGGAGGAGAATGAAGTGGAGGAATTTGTGGTGGAGAATATGGAGAGGGTGAGTGGTGGTAATGGTGGCCAAAGGGAGCTTTGGGCTGCTGTTGATGTTCACAGGAAGTGGAAAAGGAAGAAGAAGTGAAAAAAGTGAAGAGAGAGAAGGGGTGGGGAGTTATATATAAAAGGTAAGTTTAGATTATAACAAGTTTGGCCTCCACTCTATGAAACCTGCATTTCATGCCAAATTGGCCGCGTCCCACCACACAAGGCTGCGTCTAGCTGTTGCTGGACGCAGTAAACAAAACCTGCGTCCAAGAAAAACAAGATTACGTTGTAGAATAGGACGAAAAGCATGGGTGACTGGACTTGAGTTGGATTGGCCCATAAGCATTAAATGCAGCAAGGGAGGGTCTCCGCATTATTTGCTGAGTCCAGTTGGCAAAACTCGCGTTTGAGGAAGGAGAGAGAAAAATGGAAAAAGAGAAGAGTGAAGTAGTTGAATGATTTCCCGGTATCTGGGAAAATACAGAGAACTCCGGAAAGGTCCAAAAATCGAAGTATCTCGGAAAGCTCCCCAACAATTCTTAAAAATAATAATATTATATAAAGATTTTTTGGTGGATCGATTTTCAGAAATTCTATTCCATTTTCAAAATAAAAAATCCTGGAATCCACTATGAACGGTGTCTACACGGGTAAGCTGGATTTTGATAAAATCTGAAAAATCTCAGAAAATGCCTGAAGGAAGAAAATATAATTTTAAGAAGGAATGTGAAAGCAGAATCCAGAAATTTGATTCCAATTGTGAATTAAATTTCCTGGAATCAACCAGTGATACTGGCCGACACCGGTTTTGAAGATTTACAATTTAATTCCAAAAAATTCCAGAAAATCATGAAAAATCTAGAATATTAAAAAATAATTTTTGAAACTAAAATTAGTCAATCTGAATACCAAACAGATCAAATCATGCAGTACTGCTATATGAGTAAGTATTTAAATAGAAGAAAATAAAATAAATATAATAATAAAATGCACCAAAAAGGATACGTAACTGTGCACGTATACCGAGGATGGGGTGTTTACAAACCTATCCACCTTACAAAAAATTTCGTCCTCGAAATTTCAGGAAGGGGAAGATGACGGTAGAGAAGAATAGGAAGAAAGGATTTTACCAACTAAGTTGAAAATAGTTGAGGGTAACGCTCACGAATAACGTCCTCTCGTTCCCATGTGGCTTCTCCTGGCACATGTCTATTCCAAGAAACCAATACTAATGGTATTGCCTTATTCTTCAATGTTTTGATACTTTTGTCCAGGATGGCCATCGGTTGCTCTTTATAAGACAGATCTGACTGTAGTTCCAGTTCGGAGTGATCTAGAATGTGACTCTCATCCTTGACATACCCCTCAACTGTGATACATGGAATACATTGTGTACTCCTTCTAAAGATGGCAGTAATGCCAATCGGTAAGCCACATCTCCCACACGATCCAAAATTTCGAATGGGCCGATGTATCTTGGACTGAGTTTCCACGTGTACCGAACCGGATTACCCCTTTTGTGGGTGTATCTTCAAAAACACATGATCCCTGTTCTAAATTCCAAGAGTCTTCTATTTGTGTCTGCCCAACTCTTTTGTCGGCTCTGTGCTGCCCGGAGATGATCTCTGATAATTCGGACTTTGTCTGTTGTCTGAACTAGAATGTCTGGTCCCATAAGTCTTCTTTCGCCGACTTCGTCCCAACATATCGGTGACCTGCATTTCCTGCCATACAATGCCTCAAATGGGGCCATTTTGATACTAGCCTGATAGCTGTTATTATAAGAGAATTCTACCAAATGAAGATAGTCTTCCCATGACCCTCTAAATTCTATCATGCAGGCTCGTAACATGTCTTCAAGAATTTGAATAGTCCGTTCAGATTGTCCGTCTGTCTGAGGATGATATGAGGTACTGAATTTCAGACGAGTTCCCAAATTTTCTTGGAGACTTTCCCAGAAATGTGATCGGAATCTCGTGTCTCTATCTGACACGATACTAACTGGAACTCCATGTAGACGAACAATTTCTTTCATATATTTTTCTGCAAGAACTTCTGTTGACTGACCTACTCTGAAAGGTAGGAAGTGAGCTGCTTTTGTGAGGCGGTCAATGATTACCCATACTGCATTATTACCCTTAGGACCGCGAGGTAGTGCTGTGACAAAATCCATGGTGATTGTTCCCACTTCCACTCGGGTATTGGCAAGGGCTGAAGAAGTCCAGCTGTTCTCTGGTGTTCTATCTTTACCTGCTGGCAAACTAAGCACTTGGCCACATGCTGGGCTATCTCCCTTTTCATGGCATTCCACCAGAACTTCTGTTTCAAGTCTTGATACATTTTATTTCCTCCCGGGTGTATGGAATAGGCCGAACTATGTGCCTCTGCAAAATTTCTGTCGCACTTCCCCTTGGGGGACACAAATCCTGTTACCAAAATATAATGCGTTGTCTGAATGAATACGGAGGTCAGTTCTCAATCCAGCTTCTATTTGAGCTCTGAATTTCTGCAATCTGGGGTCTTCTTTTTGAGCTTCTTTAATCTCATCCATCAGGGTTGATTGAATCTGAAAGGTCATCACTGTCCCGTTTTATCAATTCCTTGTACTATCATTAAGTCCAATTTTATGATATCCTGAATCAACTCCTTCTGTTGCGTAAGTTGTACTAGCATTTTATTCTCTGGCTTCCTGCTCAATGCATCTGGTACTGTATTGACTCTGCTGGATGATACTGTAAATCTATATCAAATCTGCCATTATTCAAGCCACCGTCTCTGTCTCATGTTTAATTCTTTCTGCGTGAAATATACTTTAGACTCTTGTGATCAGTGTAGATTAGCACCTTCTCTCCAGAAGATAATGTCTCCAGATCTTCAATGCGAATATTACAGCTGCCAGCTCTAAGTCATGAGTTGGGTAATTTCTCTCATGTGGTTTCAGTTGCCTGGATGCATACGCTATGACATGATCATGCTGCATTAATACACACCCTAGGCCTTTCCCGGATGCATCACTGTATATAACCATCCCTCCTTTCCTGAGGGAGTCCTCAAAATTGGAGCTGTAATGAGTCTTTCCTTTAATTGTTCAAATGCTGCGGTACATTCCTCGTCCATATATTTTTTCTCCTTTCTGGGTGAGCTTCGTTAACGGGGCTGCAATCTTAGAAAAATCTTGGACAAAGCGCCTGTATATCCGGCTAATCCAATAAAACTCTTAATTTCTGTTACTGTCCTTGGAATAGGCCAGTCCTTCACTGCCTGAATTTTACTGGGGTCTACTGAAATTCCTTCTTCTGAATTAATGTGCCCAAGGAAGGCCATACTATTTAACCAGAATTCACACTTGCTTTGCTTAGCATGAAGTTGTTCCTGTTGGAGAGTCTGTAACCTATTCTCAAGTGGTCTGCATGCTCTCTGTCGTTCTTCGAATAGATCAAGATGTCATCTATAAAAACAACCACAAACTGATCCAAATATGATGAGAACACTCTGTTCATCAAATCCATGAAAACTGCAGGGGCATTGGTGACTCCGAAGGGCATAACTAGAAACTCATAATGGCCATAACGAGTTCTGAACGCTGTCTTTGGAACGTCTTCTTTCTTTAACTTTAGCTGATGATAACCTGATTGCAAATCCACTTTGAAAATACTCGAGCTCCATGAGCTGATCAAACAGATCATCAATTCTTGTAAGGGTACTTGTTCTTGATGGTAACCTTGTTTAACTCTCTGTAATCTATACACAACCGCTTACCACCGTCCTTTTTGTTTGCTAAGAGGCACTGGAGCTCCCCATGGTGAAGCACTTGGTCTAATCAATCCCTTGTCAGAATATTCTTGTAGCTGCTTCTTTAGAATTTCTAACTCAGTGGGTGCCATTCTGTATGGAGCTTTGGATATCGGAACTGTGCCTGGAAGGGTATCAATGGAGAACTCAATTACCCTATCGGTGGAAGTCCTGAGATCTCCTTAAATACTTCTGGAAACTCATTCCAAACTGGCACTCTCTTCTTCTGGATCTCACCAGCAGTCATCTGTGCTTTTTCCTTGGTAGGTTTGTGTTCTCCTTCAAATTGGAATTCAGGCTGAAGTGGTATTCTGAAATAACTTTCTTGTTTCGACAATCAATGACTGCATGGTATTTACTGAGCCAAGTCATGCCTAAGATTACGTCGTACCCTTTAGTATCTAGTACGAGCATATCCCTGTTAATGTCCTGTCACACAGTTCCACCGGACAATTTACACAAACTCTATTAGAGATGACTACTCCGTTACCGGTACTTATCTCCCACTGGTGTCTAAATATTCAACAGGTATAGAGTTCAAAGCAATGAAACTATCTGATATGTAACAATGAGAAGCGCCAGAATCAAAGAGGGCTAAGACAGGTTTAGAGTGCACCATGATCTTACCTGTTACCACTTCTTCAGAAGTTTGGGCCTCTTCCGTTGTCAAGTTGTAGGCCCGTCCTCTTCCACGACCTGCAGTTGTTTCTTCCTCCCCTTGGAGCTGGGCGAAAGGCCTGTTTGTTGTGGAGGGAGAGGAGTTCTTCCAACCATCGGTCCTGGGTTCCTCTGTCCCATAGGTGCAGGAAGTGCCGGTAGGTGCCTATTCATCGTCCCAGTTCTCTTAAGGGGACAGCCTTCTATTGTGTGATCACCAGATCCACATGCCAGGCACAACCCATTAGCCCTGCGACAGTCCTTTTGCAAGTGACCTGGCCTCTGGCAATAATTACAAACAGGAACTATTTGAGTTGTCTGAGGAGGGGCTGGTCGATATGGTCTTCTAACCATTGGGGCCCTTACAGCTCTGACTGGACCTCCTCTGCCCAGTTGTTGGAATGGCCTCTTCATGGCCTGTTTCCTCATCTGATCAAGATTCTTTTTCTCCAATCCTCGCTCTACTTCCCCCGAGCTACAGTAAGGACCTGGGAATATGTTTTCAGCTGCTGGGGAATCAAAAGGACTTGAATATCCATTCGTAAGCCCTGCTGAAATCTGCTTGCCCGTTTCTCCTCGTCAGCTATCATATACGGAGCGAAACGACTCAGCCTTAAGAACTCAGCAGCATATTCGTCAACAGAACGGTTCCATTGTTGAAGTCGGATGAATTGTTCTTCCATCTCCTTCTGAGCTGTGGTAGGGAAGAATCTATCATAAAAGCTCTTAGAGAACTGGTCCCAAGTGATGGGTCTGTCCAGTCTCGCTTCTTCAGCTAACCACCAGTTTTCTAGCTACGTCCTTTAATTGGATCTTGGCGACTTCCACCTTATCTTCTTCTGGGATCCGGGCTGCCATCAAGAGATCTGTTGTGTCAATTAGCCACTGCTCGGCATCTAGTGGTCTTTCTTCCCCCGTAAATATTGCCGGCTGCAACCGCCTGAAGTCTGACACGTTGCCTGGCCTCCGTTCTTGAGGAGCTGCTATCAATCCTTGCCGGAGGAGTTCGGTCTGCCTTTTGTTGATTCTCTACCATATTCTGGATAACCCTAAGAATATCAGCATTTCTCTCTCGCGGGTCCATTTGATGCTTGCCCGGAGTTGTTACGACCCGTCCTTCTATCCATACTTATGTTGGTAAAAAGGAGACTGGAACCGGAAAGATGGAAGGATTTTAGGACACAAGGAATGGAATCAAGAAGGACTAGATAACTTTGTACATTGTAGTTGGCAATGGCAAATTCCATTAATTTGCTGCTTGATTGTACTATAGGTGAGAGCCTACGCTCTGTACCAACCTGTAACGCCCCGATCCCACGGGTACGGGACGTCACTGCGACGTACATACGCAGGTCAGAGATACCCTCACGTATATACGTTAAGCATTAGTACAAGCAAGAATCAGAGTACGACAAACGTAGCGTCCATTCATATGCCAACATAAGAAGTACAAAGTACAAGGTTATCACAGGATGTGACATACTATTACATATCACATGCATCATATATCACAGCCAAGCACAAAGTACGATTTACAATATGATTACAAGATGCTCACGAGCTGAAGGAAGGTCCCGCGAGCTAAAAAAGGAGAGTCTGGCACAACAGAAGCCGAGACTAGTCAGCCTGCTCGGAAGGAAAGCTTGATCTTCCACAGAAGGCTCCACCTCGATCCAAGGTTCGGAACCTGAACATACAAATTCAAGGGAGTCAGGACCTCCCAAACAAGTGAACAGTTACAGCCGAGCGGCATAAGAATAAGAGTATGAGAGTTGGTACAATATCATGAATAATCATTCAGCAAGTAAAAGAAGTACGACATGTTTTATAAACGAAAGGCATTGTATAAGCTCAAGTTACGACCTCATGAGACTAGTACTTCGAGGGAATAATCCAAACAAGGAAACCTTCATCTATATACCTTTATCTCATGTCACCGTAATCCAAGCACATACAACACACAATTAACGTCTTTATTATTATTATTATTACTCGTCTTACCCTGATATCTAGCTATGTGAACTAGCGTCCCAGCACACATAGATCCATATCCGAGTAAAGCAAGGTTGTTATTGGAAACCAGCGGGGGTATCAACGAACTATGTTTACAGTGGGTCCCGTGCATACCCGGGACCACGGCCCAGGATGTTCCGTTGCTTGTAAAAAACACCTAGAGGGGGGGTGAATAGGTGTAAGTGCTAATCTAATAAACTAAATGCAAACTAAGTGCGCTAAATGCGGAAGCTAATGCAAATGTTGCACAAACTTGATACAATACACAAGTGTAGCCGAATTCCCCTTTCGAGGCTCTGGACTAACTCCCCTTGATTCCCCTTGAAATGGGTTGAGGTGCTATGTGAAGCTCTTGTTGGATGAGTATAAGTTAGGCACACACACACAAGCAATCCAAGCAATATGAAATACACACAATCAAGCCAAGCATATAATAGATATGACAATAAGAAATGCAAGGCACAACACAAGTAATATATGATATGAATGAATCAATGCTCAACACAAGCAAGTATGATATGATGATGAGTATGATGCTTTGCACAATATAAATGAGAGAGAGTTAGAGAGACAATGGATCAACGCAAACACCAAGATTTGTTTCGAGGTTCGAGCACCTTGCTCTACATCCCCATCCCGCCTACACCACCGTGTAGGATTTCCACTATCTCAACTCCCACCGAGGGAACCTCTACCGAAGAGGATTTCTTACAACCCAAGGAGTACCGAACTCCTCTCTCAATACAAACCACAACACCTCACACTAGAGATGTCAACCAACAACCACACCTCTACCTAAGAGGCTTACAAACACAATCCCAATCACCTCACACTTGAGGGATCCAAACCAATACCACTCCGATCACCTCTACCGAAGAGGGATTCACAAATAAAAGGAGGGTTACAACACAAGAGGTTTACAACAACAACCTCAAACTCTCTCTTTCTTTTTCTCTTTTCTTTTTCCACAAAAACAAGATCCTAATAGTTTAGGATAGATGATATAGCTCAAGTGTGGAATCAAAGTGTTTTTGGAAACAAGCAACAAAGAAAAACTACTTGGGAAATCTCTTGTATATGATAAAAATGAAATACCAAATCAAAATCCCAAAACCTAGTTTTCTTTGATTTTCCAAAAACCCAAAACAAATAAAGATGAGAAGTTTTAAAGCCCACAAACTCTTTTAAAACTCTTTAAACACCTCAGAAAACCAGTATTTTTTCTCTTAAAAACTTAGCCAAAATCCCCAAAGAGATGGGGTTTATATAGCCCCTAGGAAAAACTAGCCGTTAGGCTGATGTGGCAGTTCTGACAGCCACCGGTCGACCGGCCCGGTCGACCGCCAACGGTCAAAAATGTGACCGTTGGGCAATATCGGTCGACCGCACCGGTCGACCGAAAATTCCCGAGAGCAGAGCTCTCAACTCGGTCGACCGGTCCGGTCGACCGACTACATGTGTCGCCAGCGTGCACGATTGTGCACATCGGTCGACCGACCCGGTCGACCGCCACTTGGTGCGGTCGACCGGTCCGGTCGACCGAACTGGCCTGGCAGGCACAGTGCAGGGTCAGAAAAACTTGTAAAATATTTTCTAAAAATCTTTTAACACTTCTAAAAAATTCACAAAATTTGTTTTATCATTTTATATTAAAACATACACCTGTGATAAAATTTCAAGACAATATATCAACATATCAATTTTTTTTGTGTCTTGCAAAATTTATCAAAAACAAAACTTGTATTTTTATCAAACTTGATTTTTCCAAAACATGAATAGGGATATCAAAATAAGTTTGTTTAGCAAGTTAAACCATGTATGTATAACTAGAATACATCTACTATACATATAAAACATGTAAACTTGTTTTGATCAACTATTCATAAAAACCAAATATCAAATCATAAAACGTGTGTTTTGTGCACTTGAGCATATCAACTATACTAAGCTTTACAAATGGATCTAAAACTCATAATCTAAACTAGGATACCTAAGTCTTCCTTGAGGAACTCCATCTTCAAGTAGACTTGCTCCCAAACGCGATCCACCGAGTGCAAAGGGTATGATCTTTAAGCTTTGGCACCGGAATCACCATGATAAGCTTCTAATCATCTTGTTGAAGCTAATCACCAACTAATATCCTGTTAATGATCTGAAGCTTAGAAACACAAGAATATTAGTAAACATAACTACATGAGTGTTGATCATCATCAAAACTAGAGTGAAGGCCATTGGGCCAACAGCTTGGTGGACGGAACCTGCCGCAAGGCTAACAGGAGGGACTTATGTATGCCCTTATCATGATTGGTACCAAGAAGGAGGGAGCCAGCACTCCCCTCGGTCGCCTGGAGGCCCACAGGTCAGACCGGAAATTTAGTTGCACAACATACCTAATACCACTGTAAACATGACATATATTGATAGCCGCATATTTCCCCCGACCCGATGCAAGTTGTCTTATTTTATGAATTCTTTAGATAGTTATCAGGTTTCGGGAATGAACAGGAGCAAGTCAGGAATATTGTAAAAATAAGAGTATCAGGAGTACAATTTGTACTATCATGTAAAATCAAGTTGGAAAATCATGAAGTCCGGTTATCATTCCCGTTATAGTGATAATCATAGAAGTCAGGTGTATCATGCCTTGTGTTAATAGATAGCATGATAAGAGGTGATATTTGTCAAGTAACAAGTCTTGCAAATAGCAATATAAAATACATGACCCAAAGATAATGTTCATAATCAAAGAAGTAATTAAGCATAGCAAATAGTCAAGATTAGTCGACTAGGGAGAGATAGTAGTCGACTTATGAAGGAATTAGTCGACTATAGATAGGGGACAAGTCGACTGATAGGGCTGCGTCTCAAAGAGTTGCGTTTTCAGAAGAAAAGTTAGTCGACTAGAAGAAGGGGTTAGTCGACTAATAGGCTGCGTTTCACAAGACTGCGTTTCATAAGGCCGCGTCTCACAAATCCGCGTCTTGTCACAAATTCGCGTCTCACAAGTCCGCGTCTCACAAGTCCGCGTCTTCAGAAAGAAAGTTAGTCGACTAGGGCAATGAGTTAGTCGACTAATAGGGTCGCATCTTCAGAAGAAAAGCTGCGCTTCAAGGGAGTTAGTCGACTATAACAAAGGATAGTCGACTAATAGGGTTTTAGTCGACTAATGACTGGGTCAAGTCGACTAACAGAGTCAAACAGAGAGCAGAATTATCCTTTAAGGGTTGTGTTCGTTGATATGAAAATACAAGTGATTGTTCATGTCTTGGCGAGTAGAATTACTCGCCTAAAACTGATCCTGTGATGCGTCCGACGCAGAGAAGCTCGGCCCCAATCCAAGAGGAGGGTACCGGCCCAGAGTCTTGCCGCCAATGAAGTGCACGGCCCCCAATCCAAAGGAGTTGGCCAGTCTTCACAAGAGAGGGAAGGAGGTTGTGGTTGTTTGGAGGAGATGGAGGTGCAAGTCTAGTTCACCACGCCAAATCGGGATTTTGCAAACGTCGTTGCGGGGGACGAATGTATAGTCCCGTTAGAAAGAGGTCGACGAGGAGGTGAAGGTGGTATGCTTGGTGGAGGCTACGGTGGTGCAGGTGGTGGTGGAGATGGTGGTGAAGCTTTTTGGTGAAGATGGGTTCTTGGAGGTTTTCTTGGTGGAAGAGGTTGAGAAGATGGGTGTTTGTTGGTGAAATGGAGGAGGAGATGTAGGAGAATGAAGTGGAGGAATTTGTGGTGGAGAATATGGAGAGGGTGAGTGGTGGTAATGGTGGCCAAAGGGAGCTTTGGGCTGCTGTTGATGTTCACAGGAAGTGGAAAAGGAAAAGAAGTGAAAAAAGTGAAGAGAGAGGAGTGGGGGAGTTTATATAAAAGGTAAGTTTAGATTATAACAAGTTTGCCCTCCACTCTATGAAACCTGCATTTCATGCCAATTTGGCCGCGTCCCACCACACAAGGCTGCGTCTAGCTGTTGCTGGACGCAGTAAACAAACCTGCGTCCAAGAAAAAACAGATTACGTTGGTAGAATAGGACGAAAAGCATGGGTGACTGACTTGAGTTGGATTGGCCCATAAGCATTAAATGCAGCAAGGGAAGGGTCTCCGCATTAATTTGCTGAGTCCAGTTGGCAAAACTCGCGTTTGAGGAAGGAGAGAGAAAAATGAAAAAAGAGAAGAGTGAAGTAGTTGAATGATTTCCCGGTATCTGGGAAAATACAGAGAACTCCGGAAAGGTCCAAAAATCGAAGTATCTCGGAAAGCTCCCCAACAATTCTTAAAATAATTAAATATTATATAAAGATTTTTGGTGGAATCGGTTTTCAGAAATTCTATTCCATTTTTCAAAATAAAAATCCTGGAATCCACTATGAACGGTGTCTACACCGGGTAGGCTGGATTTTTGATAAAATCTGAAAAATCCCAGAAAATGCCTGAAGGAAGAAAATATAATTTTAAGAAAGAATGTGAAAGCGGAATCCAAAATTTTGTTTCCAATTGTGAATTAAAATTCTGGAATCAACTAGTGATACTGGCCGACACACGGTTTTGAAGATTTACAATTTAATTCCGAAAAATTCCAGAAAATCATGAAAAATCTAGAATATTAAAATAATATTTGAAACTAAAATTAGTCAAATCTGAATACCAAACAGATCAAATCATGCAGTACTTCTATATGAGTAAGTATTTAAATAGCAGAAAATAAAATAAATAATAATAATAAAATGCACCAAAAATCAGGATACGTAACTGTGCACGTATACCGAGGATGGGGTGTTACAGATCACCTGGCAGCCACCAGGGATTCCGTGGGGTGTGCTGGCACCCCTACTCCTGTTTATTCCTGCCGGGTATGCACACGCCCTAGCCTATTTCTATGGGATCTGCGATACTCTATTCCTGTTCGGGCGTAAATAAGTCCCGGTACCTAGCGGTACGTTCCGGCTCAGCACCGGATACTCCTGGACCGTTGTCCCAGGCATGTACGGGGCCCATCCGAAACATGATTCATCGAACTTTATCAGTTTCCAATAACTTGCTCTATAAGTTGTGAGTGAAAGTATGTGGATGGGACGCATACTGAAGTCTACAACTTAGACGGCCCCAATTATAATAAGATGCTAATATACAATTTGTTGTGTTGTTTTGTAACACGGGTTGTATGCATTTGGATTACGGTGACATGGGATAAAGGTATATAGATGAGGGTTTTCTTATTTGGATTATTCCTTCGATGTACTAGTCTCATGGAGCCGTGACCTGAGCTGGTGCGATCGGTTTTGCTCGTAATTAGTTTTATTCGGTTTTATCAGTTTTATCGGTTTTATGTTAGTTTAGGAGATATCTGGTGTTGCCTTGTCTACTTTATTCATCGCCTCGTTACCTGCTTTTATCATGTTATATCATGAATGCTCCCGGCTTGATATCGATTACTGTCTCTACTTGCTTCTGCATGCTTATGCTCACAACATGGTTTTCAATGTATGATTATGATTCGGTTTTATCGATACACTTGTACTTATCTTGGCACGCCATCTGGCATTCGCATCACCACTTGCTGGGGGAGTTCTGACTCCTCTGGATCCTCATGTCCAGGTCCTGGAGCTTGGGCTAGGGGATTCTCTTTGTTGCTGACCTGAGAGGTGCAGCGGTAGCTTGGATCTCCAGCAGATCATTTGAAGCTCTATCCTTCTAGGCCCCCCTGTGCGCCTCTCAAGTTTTCCTTTTGTAAACTCGTGAGTACCTTTATACTGTTCAAACATGTACACCTCTTTGTATTCTCGCATTTGCGCTTATCAGTGATGTAATATTCTTGTAATATTTATCACATCTGGTGATAACTTTGCAATTGTACTCATATGTTGGAATGTATAATGCACCACATGCTTCCGTACTCTTATTCTTGCCTGTACTGATGCTTAGCGTATATATGAGAGGGTATTTCTGACATGCGTATATGCGTCGCAGTAATGTCTCCGTATCCGCGGAAACGGGGCGTTACAATTGACTATGACGAAACTTTCTCCCCGATTTTCATGAAGCATTCTTTTAGGATTATTATGGCACCGGTGGCTCACTTTGACTGGAGTTATACCAAATGGATGTTAAGATTGACTTTCTTATGGTAGCATTGAGAAAGAAATCTGTATGGTGCAATTCAAAAATTTTAAAGTGAAAGTTTCATAATATTGGTTTGCAAATAAAGAATTCATTTATGGTTTAATCAAGCATCCGTCAATGGTATTTGAAATTTGATTATGTAATATCCGATTTTGGTTTTAAGAAGATTGTAGATGATCAATGCATTTACCATAAATTTAAGAGAGTAGACTTATATTTCTTGTGCTATATGTGGATGACATTCTACTAGCAATTAACGATATGGTTCTTTTACTTGATACCAAGAGTTTTCTCTCAAAAAACTTTGAAATGAAAGATCTTGGAGAAGCTTCTTTTGTGAGAGGCATCCAGATTCAACATGAAAGGACACGTGGAATATTAGGTTTATCACAAAGGCCTATATCGATAAGGTGCTAGATAGATGTGGTATGGAGAATTACTCTAAAGGAGATAAGTTGAGTTTACTCTAATGTCTCAAGAACGACCTACAGAAAGAGCAAATGAAAGATATTCCATATGCGTCGGGAGTTGAAAGTTTGATGTATGCTCAAGTTTGTACTGATCCAGACATAGCATATACCGTTGAGAAACTTGGCAGATACTTGATCAATCGTGAGATTGATCTCTGAAAGACTGCCAGAAGGTAATGCGATATCCATAGAAAACTATATGAAATCTGATCAGTTGCAGCTGATTGGATACAGAGATTCAGATTCTGCTGGATGTATCGGCAACATGAAGTCTACTTTATTTTACATTTTTCTTATTGTAGGATGGTGGTGGATTTAGTCGACCATTACAGCTACACTGTTACAATAAGAGCTATAAAGCTCTACTGCAATAGTGACAAGAGTTCAGCAAAGTCGAAGCATATCAACATCAAGTTTCTTATCATCAATGATAAAGTTCGGAATCATATTTTGTCTGTTAATAGTGATGACACTATTCTTAACATTACAGATCCACTCATTAAAGGACTTTCATTTAAAGTCTTCTTAGAGCATATTGCTCATATGGGGATGACTAGTCATTATGATATCCTAATTTTGTGGGAGTGGATAATTTTATTAACAGACATTATTTCTAAGTGCACTTTATGGATATTTGTTGATTCTGATAAATAAAGTTGTAACTGCTTTTCTTAAAGTTTAACTTTTGCGCATTTGAGTTTGTTGAATTAGCAGTTAGACT
>JAVJIF010001134.1:0-98013 GCA_038442645.1 Agave tequilana | reverse complement strand
TGCCCACGACCTGCGGACATGAATGTAGTTCAAATTTTCTTTTTTTAATTTTATTTAAAATTCTGCTCGAGATTTTCTGTTCAGCTTTGACCCACTCTCCGGATCTGCTCGCGAAACTACACGATCGTGTGCAAATTTGGAGCGAAACTGTTACAACAAATGAACTCCGAGAATCTATAAATAGCTTCTCGCAGTTCAGTCTGTTTACTGCTGCAAAAACCTACAGTCTCGTCTCCCTCCTCTAAATTTCTTTCTTACAAAAATCTGGTTCGATTTTTTGTGATTTCTCCGAAGAATTCTATTGCATACGGGCAATGCATTTTCATCTGAGCAGGGGCCTAGCTCATCGTCTGGGGCTGGGTGTTGGTGATCTACCGGGAGAACTTTTACCGCTAGGAGAGGAGGTCATTCTAAGGTCCGGACGAGGGCCGGCCATCTATCTTGTAGGGCAGTGCTTCTGCACGACTGTCACCCCAGGCCAGCTATTTCTTTCCTTTTAATTCTTTTTTATTACTTGCATTTTTTAGGACAATTATTCAATTGGTTACAGATTTATAAATAAAATTATTACATGTTTTAAAAATAAGAAAATATTGTATTATATCCAACAATCTAGAAGATAGGTATTTATTTTAAATTTTCATGCAAGTAGAAAATTGTCCCTGCAAGTAAAGATAATTATTTAAAAAATACACTTAAAAGGAAAATTGTTTTGTTGCATTTTTACAGTTTATCTTTTACAAGTTCTTACCTAATTAGTTAAAGGATTTCATTAAACTATTTTATTACAAAATAGTTTGTAAATCTTCCTAAACTATTTAGATCTTATTTTATCTGTCACAAGAATCTTTCAAATCTAATTAATATTTATCTCTTAAAAGTTCTTGCATAGTAAAAAAAAATTTTATTCAAATTCTGAGAAGGACAAATCTTTCAGATCTAAAAAAAAATCTTTTTCATAATCTAATTGTTTTCATTGTAAAACGTTATTACAAGATTAAAGAAAATCTTAATAACCTTATTCATTACAAATCTATTTGTATTAACTATTACAAGGCCAATCCTTTCATTACAAAACTTTTATTCATTGTTTTCTTTTATAACATCTTATTTAGTGTGTTACGAAAGAAAATCTTTTATAAGATAATTTAAATATTTAATTTTGTCTTTACATACAGCCATTAGTTAATTAATTATTTATTTCTATTATATTAGTTGACTAAAATAGAATTGTCTAAATCCTTGCAATTATCTAATTCCTTTCTGGTTATAATTGCATAGCTTAATTGCTTTAAATTTATAGCCATTGTTAATTAATTCCTGCTAGTTCATTCTAAAATTTTAATTGGACTTATTGATTAGAAATTTAGAAGTAAATTAGTTTAAAAAATTAAAATAACCTTTAGAAATTATTATTGTCATAATTTTGAATTAGGAAAATTAAAAGGACAAGTCTATATCTTGTTATCTTACTTGAATTATTTGGCCATAATTAAAGAAGGATTATATACTGTTTTATTTTGCAAACCCTAATCTAAAAGCGACCAATATAAACTAAATTCTAACATTATCAAAATTTATTTTGAAATACAGAATTCAGGTAGCACATCCCGTCACTATGGCCAACCCTGATCATTCAAGGGTGTCAAACTGGAGAATTCTCCGGCACATACTTTAAGAGATGAGCAAACCAGATGAAGTACTGGTTAACCATTTTAGGTCTCATATCAGCCATAGATGACACCATTCCTATACCTCTCCTAAATCTTCATCTATTGGATCTTCTCCTGTTGAAACTCCTCCTACAACTCCTTCCTTCTACATCTATTTAAAACCTGAAGAAATTGACTATCATTGTCTCCATAGAATTCTTAGTGTACACTCTGATAGTCTATATGATATTTATTATGAGTATAAGAGTGCTAAAGAACTGTGGACCACACTTGAGGATGAATATGGCCTCGATGACGCTGGAATCGAAAGATTCACCTCCTCCTCCTTCAACAATTCATGATGACTAATAGTAAATCAATCAATGATCAACTTCATGAATTTCAAAATTATATCTGACACCTTTAATCAAAAGGAAATCAATTCTCCAATGATTACAAGGTGTCATGTCTCATTGATAAACTCCCTCCTTCCTAGTCACTTTTGCTGGAGATCTCCATCACAAGTAAGATGACTTAACACTCATTCAAGCCCTAAAAGCGATTCTCATAGAAGATCAATATAGGTAAAACTCCAAAACCAAGTCAGAAATGAAAGCTAAAGTCAACTTGGTGGAGGATAAGCCTAAGCGAAAATTATGAATCTCAAGGGCAAGAAGTTTAAAACCCCAATCATTTTCATTTTTCTCCCCATGCAAATTCCTCTTCTTTCAAACCTTCTCAATCTTCCTCCTTCAAAACCAAAACCTTTGGCCAGAAGACTGATGGAAGACTCTGCTACTCTAGGGAAACGAATCACATGGCGCCTCAATGTTTCAACCGGAAGAAAAAACCGTCAAAGCTCAACCAAGAGGAATGTTGATGAAATGGCGGACACAAGGTCAACATAGTGGAACTGAACTCCAACTCCTTTAGGTTAGATTCTTCTCTTCCTATTATCAACTCTAACTCAGGAGCCAATATTCATATCTGTACTGATCGCTCCTAGTTTAAATCGTATCAGGAACAACGTGGAGGAAGCGTGAGCCTGACAGATGACTCCACTAGAGAGATAAGAGAGCTGGACGTATTGATCTCAGGATGACCTCAGGGAAAATTCTGACTCTTCGAGGCATCCTGCATATACCCACACTTCGGAGAAATCTGATCAGCGAGTCTTCACTTCTTAAGCTGGCTATAAGATTGTCAAGGAATCCTATAATTTTGTAATCTCCAAGTCAAATATCTTCATTGGAAAAGGCTTTGTTTGTGATGGCCTTTTTCGTCTCAATGTAATAAATTCTTCTGATAATAAACTTCAATTCCTATTGCCTTGAACATTGAGTCTTGTGATATCTGGCATGGAAGATTGGGACATGTCAACTTCAGTTCTATCAAGAAAATGATTAACTTGAACCTTATTTCTAAATTTTCTTTTGATACAACTTCTAAATGTGAAATATGTGTTCAAGGCAAACATGTCCGAACACCTTTTCACAATGATGTGTGTGACTCGAATAGAGTTCTCACCCAAGCGGTAGAAGATATTTTTGTGACATTCATTGATGACTACTCCAAATTCTGTTACACCTATCTTCTTAAATCCAAGGATGAAGTTCTCGATTAGTTTAAGGTGTATAAAGCCGAAGCTGAGAACCAACTTGAAAAGAAGATCAAAATTCTAAGATCTGATCGTGGGGGGAGTATACCTCAAATGATATAACAGAATTCTGCCAAGAACACGACATTATTCATGAGGTAACTGCTCCCTACACACCTCAATCCAACGGTGTAGCTGAAAGAAAGAATATAACACTGATGGACATGATGAACTGTATGTTACTCAGCTCAGGTGCACCTGAAAACCTTTAGGGTGAAGCTCTCCTTTCTGCCTATTTATACTCAATAGGGTTCCTCAAAGAGACTCCGACATTACTCCATATGAATGTTAGAAAGAGAGAACTCCTAACATTCATTTCTTCGAAGTTTGGAGTTTCCTGGCTAAGGTTTCAATACCAGAACCGAAGAAAAGGAAAATCAGCCCCAAGACTGTTGATACTATCTTCATCAGATATGCACTTGATAGCAATGTTAACTGATTCCTAGTGGTTAACTCTAAAATCAGTGAAATATCTAACACACCATCATTGAAACTAGGGATGCTGTCTATTTTGAGGACATCTTTCCTCTCAAATCTAGAATCCCTAGTGGTCCCTCTGTTACTCCTTCTACTTCTAATACTCCTTCTTCTAGTTCTGCTCCTACCGATGATTCTGAATCTAGAAGGAGCAAAAGAATTAGAACTCTTACATTCTTCGGTGAGGACTTCTTCACCTATCTCGTGGAAAGTGATCCTAGCTCTTTCAAGAAAGCAATGGACTCTTCTGAATCTCCTTTCTAGAAAGAACCCATTGATAGTGAGATAAGTACATAATGGAGAATAACACTTGAATTCTCATTGACCTTCCTCCAAGATGCAAACCTGTAGGTTGTAAATAGATCTTCAAGAAGAAACTCTGACCTGACGGCACTGTCGACAAATACAAAGCCAAATTAGTTTGCCAAGGGTTTCACCCAACAAAAGGTATTGACTTCTTTGATACCTATTCTCCTGTTGTCAGAATCTCCTCTATCAGAATCCTTCTAGCACTTGCATCAATTTATAACATGTTCATTCACCAAATGGATGTCAAGATCGCTTTCCTGAATGGCGATCTTGAAGAAGAGATCTACATGGACCAACCAAAAAGATTCATTGCTAAGGGATAAGAAAACAAAGTGTGCAAACTTGTGAAGTTATTGTATGGACTTAAACAATCACCCAAAAAATGGCATCAAAAGTTTAACAAAGTATTATACAATTTGGATTCATTGTTCATGAACATGACAAGTGCATATACTCTAAGAACTTTGGCAATGAGTATTTTATCCTTTGTCTATATGTAGATGATATTCTTATCCTTGAAACTTCTCTTGATGCAATCCAAAGAGTAAAGGATTATCTTTTCCAAAATTTTGATATGAAGGATCTAGGTCCTGCTGATATGATATTAGGAATGAAAATATGCAAAACCTCTAATGGAATTTCTTTGAGTATAGCTCATAGCATTGAAAGAATGCTTCATAAGTTTGATTTTTATAACTCTAAACCTATTTTTACACCCTATGATTCTTCAATTGCTTTGAAGAAGAATATGGGTGAGCCTGTGTCTCAACTAAAATATTCTCAATTAATAGGTTCACTACTCTACATTTCCAACAGGACTAGACCAACATCTCTTATGCAGTAGATAGATTGAGTAGATATACTAGTAACCCTAGAAGAGAACACTAGACTGCACTAGAGAGAGTTTTCAGATATCTTAGAGGCACAATTGGCTATTGTCTGACTTACACTGGATATTCTGATGTTATGGAAGGTTATAGTGATGCCAACTAGGTCACTGATTCCAACAGTGTTAAGTCTACTACCGGATATGTATTCATGTTTGGTGATGCTGCTGTATCCTAGAAATCCTGTAAACAAACAGTAATTGCCAGGAGCACCATGGAGTCCGAGCTCATTGCTCTAGACACAACTTGCTCTGAAACTGAATGATTAAAAGATCTTTTATCTGAATTCTCTATCGTGCTGTAACACCCCGTTCCTGGAATACGTACTTAGTTGCGTATTCAGATTTCTCGATTGAATTTTTCGATTTGCTCTTGTATTTATTCTGTATTATGAATTCTTTATACGATTGTTTTGCCTTGGATTTGGATTCGTGGATTCGGAGTCAACCTTAGTTTGAACCGAAGGCCCGATCCCAGAGTATTGCTCGGTTTGGACATTCTGGTATTCCGATTTGACCGATTTCAGTTTTAAACATCGTTTTCCAATATTCTAGATTTTATATGATTTTCTGGAATTTTTCGGAATTAAGTTGAAAATCTTCAAAACCGGTGTCGGCCAGTTTCGTTGACCGATTCCCGGATTTTTATTTACAAACGGTTGGGAATTTCTAAAAGTGCCTTTAGGCAATGTTTCTTAAAATCATATTTTCTATCTAAATACATTTTCTGGGATTTATCAGATTTTATCAAAACCCGGCCAATCCGGCGTATACCGAGATTGACGGTTGACCTTATGATTTTTATCTTGAAAAGGAGATTGAATTTCTGAAAACCGATTTCACCAAAAATCATTTTATAATATTTATGATTTTTGAGGATTTTTGGGAAGCTTTCCGGATTACTTTATTTTTGGGCTTTTCCGGTATTTCCCAGATACCGAGAAGATTGTTCCATATATTCCACTCTGTCTTTTCCCCATTTTCTCTCTCCTTCCTCAAACGCGGATCGCACCTACCTGGGATTCTGCATTTATTGTGAAGATCCTCCCCATGTTGCATTTATTGCACTTCAGATCAAATCCCATCATGTATCATGACTCTCTCTCTCCTCGGATAAACGCAGCCTTCTCTAAACGCAGCCTTAATCACTGCGTTTAGCCCATTTGGCCTAAACGCAGAAGTGTGCTGCGTTTCATTATGTGAAACGCAAGAATCCTCCCTTGTTCTTTTGCGTTTTGTGTGCAACATCATTACTTTACCCTCCTTTCTCTCTCCTCATTAAATGCTTCCCTTCCAAATTGTCATTTCCAAGACACCCCCATTCCCTTCTCCCCATCTACAACCGGCCATGTGGCCAAGAGACATCAAATCCTCCGCAATCTTGCAAATACCCCCCTCTTCTTTAATTATTTGCACCCCTTCAGAACCCAAATCCTATAAATACCCCTCTCCTTCTTTCCTTCTTCATTTTCTTTTTCTTCTTCTTCTTCTTCTTCCTTGCTTCCTGTGGCCTCCAACAGAGAAGCCACCAAGAGAGAGAGCTCCTCCTCTTGCTTCCTTTGTCCACCATCTCCACCTCCATATACACCACTTTAACCACCACCAAGTACACCACCTTCAACCTCTCTCCATCACTTGTGAGACCGGCCACTCCTTGGGATTTTGGCCGCGTTCTTCTCCGTTGGCAAACTTGAAACCGGCCACTCCTTTTGGATTGGGGCCGTGTTTCTTCTCCGGCGGCAAAACTTAGGGTCGGTGCCCTCCTTTTGGATTGGGACCGAACTTCCCTTCGTTGGACGCGGCAAAGATCTTGTTAGGCGAGTAATTCTCGCTATCTGCTTGCCTTCGTATTTTATTGACTATGCGGGTGTTCTCGCTTGATTTTCCTATTTCGGCGAGTGCTTTTCCTCGCCAAGAACTTGTATTTTTATCAACAAATCATAACTCTTAAAAAAAGCTGTTACTGCTCACTGTTTCCCAGTATTAGTCGACTTGCCTAAATCATAAGTCGACTAACTCCTTGAAACACAGCCTGGTTATTCTGGAACGCACCCTATTAGTCGACTAATCATTCTTCCTAGTCGACTAACCTTCCTGAGACGCGAATCTTGGAAACGCAGCTCTGGGAAACGCGGCTCTTGGAAACGCGGCCTTGTGAGACGCGACCATGTGAGACGCGACCTTGAGAGACGCACCCTTTCCATGAAACTCGGCCTACTCTTCCATCCTTTATTGACTAACTCTTTCTTGGAAATGCGGGCTTGTGAGACGCGGATTCATGAGACGCGGACTTGTGGCAAGACGCGGGCTTGTGGAACGCGACTTCGTGAGACGCAGTTTTGCGAAACGCAGCATGCTAGTCGACTACCCCTTGCGTCTAGTCGACTAACCCTTTTCTGAAACGCGGTTCTCTGAAACGCGGTAAGTCGACTTGGTTCTCCTTCATAGTCGACTTACTCTTTGTCCAGTCGACTACTATTTTCTCTAGTCGACTAAGTTTGGCTAATTGCCATGTTTGATCGTCCTATTGACAATAGACCCTTCCCATTGACCTTGTATTTATCATGTGCCTCCAGTTGCTCAGCTTCTCTTGATTCTATTTAACTATTTGCCAGATACAATCTGTTACACCCTGTTCAATATGTTATCACCTGACACCTGTCATGCTACTACTTGATCCTGACTCGTGTTGTACTACCTGTTCCTGTCAAGTCCTGAATGGAACTAAGTGCCACACGGAACAAAGTGCCACGCCACACACGTGGTGGGGGCCACCTCTTGAATCTGTGGGGGGCACCTCTAGAATCCATCCCCTCAGAGCAAAGTGCCACATGGAACAAAGTGCCACACCATACCCGGTGGGGGCCACCTCTTGAATCCGTGGGGGCCACCTCTTGAATCTGCAGGGCCATTTCTTGTTTATACCTGACTCCTGTTATGTCCCCATTCCTGATCATGTCCTGCCTACTTGATATACTATTATAATTAGACAACTTGCACCTGGTTTGGGGGAAACTGATGGGCCCTGATTAATCATGTTCATGGTGGCACTATCGAGTCACGCGTGGCCACATACTTAGGGATCACCTGGCGGCCACCAGGGATTCCGTGGGGTGTGCTGGCACCCCTACTCCTGATATTCATGCCGGGTATGCACACGCCCTAGACCTATTTCTATGGGATCTGCGATACTCTATTCCTGTTCGGGCGACCCTAAGTCCCGGTACCTAGCGGTACGTTCCGGCTCAGCACCGGATACTCCTGAACCGTTGTCCCGGGCATGTACGGGACCCACCCAGAGCATGATTCATCGCACTTAATCAGTTTCCAGATAACTTGCTCTATAAGTTGTAAGTAGAAGTATGTGTAATGGGACGCATACTAAAACCTACAACTTAGACAGCCTAATCATAACAATAATTCTAATATGATTCCGTCGTATTGTTTTGTAACTCGAGCTGTACAAGTTCAGGTTACGGTGACATGAGGTAAAGGTATATGGATGAGGGTTTCCTTGTTTGGATTATTCCTTCGAGGTACTAATCTCATGGAGCCATAACCTAGACCTGCACAATTGGATTTACTCGTAATCGGTTTTTATCCTGTTTTATCAGTTTTATGTTAACTTAGGAGATAACTAGTATTGCTCTATCCACTTTACTGCTTATACCAGGGATGCCACCTTCTACATTCTATTTGTTCCTACATGCTTATGTCTACAACATGATTTTCATGCTTATAATACAGATTTACTGATATGCATGTACTTACCTATACTCGCCATTTGGCTTTAGTATTACTACTCACCTGGGGAGTTTCATCTGACTCCCCTGGATTCTCACGTCCAGGTCCTGGAGCTTGGAGCTAGAGGATTCTTCTTGCTGAGGACCAAGTTTACTTCTGTGGAGCGGTCAGATCAGCTGTAGCTCCAGTCCCATCCTTGCACCTCCTGATTTGCTCGCGATACCTCCAGCTATCTCGTGAGCATCCTTTTGTACTGCTCATATATGTATATTTCTTGTATTCTCGCATTGCGCCTATCAGGTGATGTAATATTATTATAATATTAGATCACCTCTGGTGATAACTCTATAATTGGACTCATATATTGGAATGTATAATGCACCACTTGCTTCCGTACTCTGAATCTTGCATGTACTGATGCTTAGCGTATATACGTGAGGGTATTTCTGACCTGCGTATATACGTCGCAGTGACGTCTCCGTATCCGCGGGATCGGGGCGTTACAGGTTGGTATCAGAGCTTAGGCTCTTACTTCCTCAGTACGTCCAGATGGCAAATTAATGGTAAAGGAATTTGCAACTGGAATGCATGAGTCTTGGTTATACATTCCAACTACAAGTACAGGGTTATCTATTTCTTCCTTCTAATCTATTTCTTGAATCCTGAGAACCTTCAATCTTTTACCCTCCAGTTTCTTCTTGTCACTCTTTCAACCAACTCAGATATGGAAAGACGGAGTACACGTAATGGTGCTGGTACTTCTCAAGATGGACCCAACAGGGACAATGATGGTATGATGAGGGTACTTCAGGGGATGATGCAGAGTCAACAGCAGCAGGCCGAACTGTTACGTCAAGGACTGTTGGTTGCACCCCGAGAACAGAGGCCAGGCAGTGTGTCAGATTTCAGGAGATTACAGCCGGCAGTATTTTCAGGAACAGAGAAGCCCCTGGATGCAGAACAGTGGCTGATAGACACAACGGATCTTTTGAAGGCGGCCCGAGTCCCGGATGAGAACCAAGTAGGAGTGGCCAAGATACAGCTGAGAGATGTGGCCAGAACCTGGTGGTTGGCAGAAGAAGCAACACTGGAGAAACCCATCACATGGGATCAATTCTCAAAGGGTTTCTATGAGAGATTCTTCCCGGCAACAGCCCAAAAAGAAATGGAAGAACAATTTATCCGACTGCAGCAACGGAACCGGTCAGTGGATGAATATGCTGCTGAATTCTTGAGGCTCAGCAGATTTGCTCCCTACATGGTGACAGATGAAGAAAAGAGGGCGAGCAGGTTTCAACAAGGGCTGAAGATGGATGTCCAGATGTTCCTTATCCCTCAACAGCTGAAGACATACTCTCAGGTCCTTTCCATTGCCCGTGAAGTAGAAAGGGGACTGGAGAAGAAGAATGAGAACCAGGTGCAGAACAAGTCAGTGAAGAGGCCCTTTCAGTTGATAAGTGAGGAAGATACAGCTAGGACAACCCATGGTCCAGTGATTAAGCGACCATTCCAACCTCCCCAGCAGCAGATGATATGCGGGTACTGCCGGAAGCCCGGACACATCCAACGCAATTGCCGAAGAGCTAATAGGCTATGCTTGGTATGTGGATCTGGAAATCACTCTATAGGTGATTGTCCATTCAAGAGGAATTACCCAATACCACCAGCAATTCCAGCACGAGCAGCACCCCCGGCACTTCCAGCTCCACCACTGAGAAGGAACCCAGAACCCATAGACCGAAGAGCCCCATTTCCACCCCAGCCGCATGATCACCCACAGAGAGGAGCAAGACCCAGAGCAGACTATGGCAGAGGCCAAGTTCACAACATGGCAGCAGAGGTATCAGATGAAGCAGCAGCAGAGTATGAGGCTCAGTATCTGGAGCAGGAACCTTGAGGATGTCACTGTGACAGCAACCCCCTGACCTTTTGTATTTTGAGTTGGTAATCCTTCGTGGATATTCCTCCTTATCCTGTTCTCATTGTCCATCCTGGTCCTTCCTGTGTTCATCTTAACCCTGTTTTGGTTTTATGAAGCCTTCATTCCAGCCTTTGTCCTCCTTGTGTTCAATTTACCCCTTAACGAAATTGCGAGGACGCAATTTTTTGTAAGGTGGATGGATTGTAACACCCCGTTCCTGGAATACGTACTTAGTTGCGTATTCAGATTTCTCGATTGAATTTTTCGATTTGCTCTTGTATTTATTCTGTATTATGAATTCTTTATACGATTGTTTTGCCTTGGATTTGGATTCGTGGATTCGGAGTCAACCTTAGTTTGAACCGAAGGCCCGATCCCAGAGTATTGCTCGGTTTGGACATTCTGGTATTCCGATTTGACCGATTTCAGTTTTAAACATCGTTTTCCAATATTCTAGATTTTATATGATTTTCTGGAATTTTCCGGAATTAAGTTGAAAATCTTCAAAACCGGTGTCGGCCAGTTTCGTTGACCGATTCCCAGATTTTTAATTTACAAACGGTTGGGAATTTCTAAAAGTGCCTTTAGGCAATGTTTCTTAAAATCATATTTTCTATCTAAATACATTTTCTGGGATTTATCAGATTTTATCAAAACCCGGCCAATCCGGCGTATACCGAGATTGACGGTTGACCTTATGATTTTTATCTTGAAAAGGAGATTGAATTTCTGAAAACCGATTTCACCAAAAATCATTTTATAATATTATGATTTTTGAGGATTTTTGGAAGCTTTCCGGATTACTTTATTTTTGGGCTTTTCCGGTATTTTCTCAGATACCGAGAAGATTGTTCCATATATTCCACTCTGTTTTTTCCCCATTTCTCTCTCCTTCCTCAAACGCGGATCGCACCTACCTGGGATTCTGCATTTATTGTGAAGATCCTCCCCATGTTGCATTTATTGCACTTCAGATCAAATCCCATCATGTATCATGACTCTCTCTCTCCTCGGATAAATGCAGCCTTCTCTAAACGCAGCCTTAATCACTGCGTTTAGCCCATTTGGCCTAAACGCAGAAGTGTGCTGCGTTTCATTATGTGAAACGCAAGAATCCTCCCTTGTTCTTTTGCGTTTTGTGTGCAACATCATTACTTTACCCTCCTTTCTCTCTCCTCATTAAATGCTTCCCTTCCAAATTGTCATTTCCAAGACACCCCCATTCCCTTCTCCCCATCTACAACCGGCCATGTGGCCAAGAGACATCAATCCTCCGCAATCTTGCAAATACCCCCCTCTTCTTTAATTATTTGCACCCCTTCAGAACCCAAATCCTATAAATACCCCCTCTCCTTCTTTCCTTCTTCATTTTCTTTTTTCTTCTTCTTCTTCTTCTTCCTTGCTTCCTGTGGCCTCCAACAGAGAAGCCACCAGAGAGAGAGCTCCTCCTCTTGCTTCCTTTGTCCACCATCTCCACCTCCATATACACCACTTTAACCACCACCAAGTACACCACCTTCAACCTCTCTCCATCACTTGTGAGACCGGCCACTCCTTGGGATTTTGGCCGCGTTCTTCTCCGTTGGCAAACTTGGAACCGGCCACTCCTTTTGGATTGGGGCCGTGTTTCTTCTCCGGCGGCAAAACTTAGGGTCGGTGCCCTCCTTTTGGATTGGGACCGAACTTCCCTTCGTTGGACGCAGCAAAGATCTTGTTAGGCGAGTAATTCTCGCTATCTGCTTGCCTTCGTATTTTATTGACTATGCGGGTGTTCTCGCTTGATTTTCCTATTTCGGCGAGTGCTTTTCCTCGCCAAGAACTTGTATTTTTATCAACAAATTATAACTCTTAAAAAAAGCTGTTACTACTCACTGTTTCCCAGTATTAGTCGACTTGCCCAAATCATAAGTCGACTAACTCCTTGAAACACAGCCTGGTTATTCTGGAACGCACCCTATTAGTCGACTAATCATTCTTCCTAGTCGACTAACCTTCCTGAGACGCGAATCTTGGAAACGCAGCTCTGGGAAACGCGGCTCTTGGAAACGCGGCCTTGTGAGACGCGACCATGTGAGACGCGACCTTGAGAGACGCACCCTTTCCATGAAACGCGGCCTACTCTTCCATCCTTTATTGACTAACTCTTTCTTGGAAATGCGGGCTTGTGAAACGCGGATTCATGAGACGCGGACTTGTGGCAAGACGCGGGCTTGTGGAACGCGACTTCGTGAGACGCAGTTTTGCGAAACGCAGCATGCTAGTCGACTACCCCTTGCGTCTAGTCGACTAACCCTTTTCTGAAACGCGGTTCTCTGAAACGCGGTAAGTCGACTTGGTTCTCCTTCATAGTCGACTTACTCTTTGTCCAGTCGACTACTATTTTCTCTAGTCGACTAAGTTTGGCTAATTGCCATGTTTGATCGTCCTATTGACAATAGACCCTTCCCATTGACCTTGTATTTATCATGTGCCTCCAGTTGCTCAGCTTCTCTTGATTCTATTTAACTATTTGCCAGATACAATCTGTTACACCCTGTTCAATATGTTATCACCTGACACCTGTCATGCTACTACTTGATCCTGACTCGTGTTGTACTACCTGTTCCTGTCAAGTCCTGAATGGAACTAAGTGCCACACGGAACAAAGTGCCACGCCACACACGTGGTGGGGGCCACCTCTTGAATCTGTGGGGGGCACCTCTAGAATCCATCCCCTCAGAGCAAAGTGCCACATGGAACAAAGTGCCACACCATACCCGGTGGGGGCCACCTCTTGAATCCGTGGGGGCCACCTCTTGAATCTGCAGGGCCATTTCTTGTTTATACCTGACTCCTGTTATGTCCCCATTCCTGATCATGTCCTGCCTACTTGATATACTATTATAATTAGACAACTTGCACCTGGTTTGGGGGAAACTGATGGGCCCTGATTAATCATGTTCATGGTGGCACTATCGAGTCACGCGTGGCCACATACTTAGGGATCACCTGGCGGCCACCAGGGATTCCGTGGGTGTGCTGGCACCCCTACTCCTGATATTCATGCCGGGTATGCACACGCCCTAGACCTATTTCTATGGGATCTGCGATACTCTATTCCTGTTCGGGCGACCCTAAGTCCCGGTACCTAGCGGTACGTTCCGGCTCAGCACCGGATACTCCTGAACCGTTGTCCCGGGCATGTACGGGACCCACCCAGAGCATGATTCATCGCACTTAATCAGTTTCCAGATAACTTGCTCTATAAGTTGTAAGTAGAAGTATGTGTAATGGGACGCATACTAAAACCTACAACTTAGACAGCCTAATCATAACAATAATTCTAATATGATTCCGTCGTATTGTTTTGTAACTCGAGCTGTACAAGTTCAGGTTACGGTGACATGAGGTAAAGGTATATGGATGAGGGTTTCCTTGTTTGGATTATTCCTTCGAGGTACTAATCTCATGGAGCCATAACCTAGACCTGCACAATTGGATTTACTCGTAATCGGTTTTTATCCTGTTTTATCAGTTTTATGTTAACTTAGGAGATAACTAGTATTGCTCTATCCACTTTACTGCTTATACCAGGGATGCCACCTTCTACATTCTATTTGTTCCTACATGCTTATGTCTACAACATGATTTTCATGCTTATAATACAGATTTACTGATATGCATGTGCTTACCTATACTCGCCATTTGGCTTTCGTATTACTACTCGCCTGGGGAGTTTCATCTGACTCCCCTGGATTCTCACGTCCAGGTCCTGGAGCTTGGAGCTAGAGGATTCTTCTTGCTGAGGACCAAGTTTACTTCTGTGGAGCGGTCAGATCAGCTGTAGCTCCAGTCCCATCCTTGCACCTCCTGATTTGCTCGCGATACCTCCAGCTATCTCGTGAGCATCCTTTTGTACTGCTCATATATGTATATTTCTTGTATTCTCGCATTGCGCCTATCAGGTGATGTAATATTATTATAATATTAGATCACCTCTGGTGATAACTCTGTAATTGGACTCATATATTGGAATGTATAATGCACCACTTGCTTCCGTACTCTGAATCTTGCATGTACTGATGCTTAGCGTATATACGTGAGGGTATTTCTGACCTGCGTATATACGTCGCAGTGACGTCTCCGTATCCGCGGGATCGGGGCGTTACACGTGCCTAGACCCATACTTCCAATCTCAGTTCATACTGATTCAAGATCCACCATTGAGATTCTAAAGTAAGATAATGTCTATAAGAAGATGAACAGATATATTCAAATCAGGCTTAAGTCTGTTCAGCGCCTATTGGGCAAAGTAGTACTTCTGAATTTTGTAAAGTCTGAGAAGAATATTGCTGACCCATTGACTAAGGGTCTTTCTAGGAGTGTGGTCCTAGAATCATCGAGGGAGATGGGGTTAAGCCCATAGTAGAGTTCACCGACAGCGGGAACCCAACCTACTTGATTGGGAGTTGATTACATGAAAGAGGTTCAATATTGTAGAAACAAGCTGGACTAGTGATACTCGTGTGGAGCATCGACCCGGATATGTTTATATCATATATGTAGCAGTGTGTAGCTACTACCCCTTCTCTATGATGACGATGCTCTTATAATACAGCTAGGTAAGGATGAGTTTAACTCTTAATAAGTCCAACGCATGTAGTATGGAGGGTATACTATCTAGCTATAGTACCCTTGGAGGACTTACCTACATGAAAGGAACTGTGATGGCCGCGGTTGGGGGCAGGGCTGACCTTAGAAACTCTCATGAGTCGGTTATTGTGAGCATGGCCTTTAACGCTCAACCCGCTCGCTCAATAGATGGAAACTTACTGTGTGTGTCTTTCATCAATATCTGGTTAAAGAGGCCTAATTCAAGGCGAAGTCCATTATGTCTCTCAGGTGGCGATAAATTCACTAAGGGTAAATTCAAGGCCGCAAGCAATCGACCCCGAATCCACAGTATGATATTGCCCGATTTTATTCGTGTTTTATGATCTGATGATTTTATGGTTATTTATTATTGATTTATTTTATCCTCTCTTAAACTCAAGTTTTGGGGGGGACTGTTGGATGTGTTTTGAGTTGGAGGGAAAACTTGAGTTTCCCTCTTATTTGACTTTGCTTTTTAGTCCGCATTGGATAGGAGATGGAAGATTTGGTAGTATATATATATCAACTCCTCTCATGCCTATTGTTATGAGTGTTGGGTCATGGGCCACATCCCCACACGTGCGCACATACGCCGAACCGGGCCAGGCCGGGTGCGGGTGGCGCGCACCCACGACCTGCAAACACAAATGCAGTTCGATTCAGGGGGCTCTTGAATCTAAAACTTTTTTTATCGATTCTTTTTTAATTTTATTTAAAATTCTGTTTTGATTTTTTCAGAATTTTTTGTTCTTGACCCACTCTCCGGATCTGCTCGCGAACTGCACGATCGTGTACAGATTTGGAGCGAGACTGTTGCAACAGATGAACTCCAAGAACTTATAAATAGCTTCTCGCAGTTCAATCTGTCCACTGCAAAAACCTACAGTCTCTGTCTCCCTCCTCTAAATTTCTTTCTTACAAAAATTCTGGTTCGGTTTTTAGCGATTTCTTCGAAGAATTCTATTGCATACAGGCAACGCATTTTCATCTGAGCAGAGGCCTAGCTCTTCGTCTGGGGCTAGGTTGTGGTGATCTACTGGGGGAACTTTTACCGCTAGGAGAGGAGGTCATTCTAAGGTCCGGATGAGGGACCGGCCATCTATCTTCTAGGGCAGTGCTTTTGCACGACTGTCACCCAAGGCCAGCAATTTCTTTCCTTTTAATTCTTTTTTATTACTTGCATTTTAGGACAATTATTCAATTGGTTACAGATATATGAATAAAATTATTACATGTTTTAAAAATGAGAAAATATTGTATTGTAACCAATAAATACATCATTGAAGTATAACAGAACAGCATATTCTTAAACCAATGAATAAATGGAAGTTATCAACCACACCTTAAGCAACTTGTTACGGAGCATATGTGGAGACAAACCAAGGTTCTGGGATCAAACTTTGCGCAAGCAAAGTTTGCATACAATCGCACGGTTTGCTGTTCAACGGATGTATAAGAAGAGGTTCAATTGAAAACTGAGAAATCCAATAAGAAGTATAAGACAACAGCTGATAAGAAGAGACAAGAAAAACTCTTCGAGAAAAAAGATATGATGATGGTGAATTTAAGGAGATAGAATCCCAGCTGAAAGAGTCTTACCGAGCAACTATATCCTGATTAGGACTCAAGAATGAGATCTTTTGATAAGGGAGGGAATAATGTAGGAGACTAAGACAGGATCAGGCTAAAATAAAGCCAAACTCAACAATCTGTTGACTACAAATATACTTCTGTCGACAGCTCAAACAAGCCTGTCGACAAGAGTTTCTCGAGAGTTAAAATCATGACAGTCTGTCGACAGGGCCTCTTACCTGTTGACAAACCCGTGGCTGTCGACAGCAATCTTGCACATGTCGGCAGTTCTGCTGTATATCAAGATATCCGAGTCAGAGTAAGATTTAGTCTTTTAGTCAGATTTGATTTTGATTTCTTTTATTTTTCTTCTATTTATTTAGGTCTCATAAATATAGTAGAACTCTTCTTTATTTGCCTGTATAAGGCCATTGTATTTTAAGTTTTTTTATTATTCAATTATGAAACTTTTGATAATCAATAAAAATTGAGTTCTTTCTCTTTCAATAACTCGTGGATTCAAGTTATTGACTCTTTGCTTGTGGATTCGAGTGTTTTTTTCTACCTAAAATTATCTTTCAGAGTCCGTTGGTGCTAAATCGAGATCTAACTGGCGTTGTTCGCAAGAGTCTGCGCCATTAATGCCTATAATTTTTGAGGTGCTAATAAAATTCTTCTAGAGCCTTTCAGATTGAGACCATTGACAGTGCAGAACATTTTCAGTGAATGGAGAGAAGTTTTCGTCAAATCTAAATGGTTTTTGTGTTGGGGCATTTGTATTAAACTTTTTCTCTGGAATACATGATTGAAGACAAATGCAATTGTGTTCAATGACGTACAGTTTGACAAAGATAAGCTTTGGGTCTGTTTGGTTGTCGTAACTGACCGTAATTCGTAGTTGTAATTGGTAAAGTCATTTACAATTGTAAATGAGTTACATGTATGTAATTTTTACGGTGTTTGGTTGGTAATATAAATTGTAAAGTGAGAAAGTGTATTGTACTTTACGGTGTTTGGTTGTCGTAATGTATAAGTCGTAAGTGAAAAAGTTGACCACAAAATTAACTATTTGGTGATTTTAAAAGTTTAATACTGCAAATAAATATTAAAAAAGTTAAATATTAAATTTTTTTAATATTAATATAAAAAAATATTACAAATTTGTATGACCACAAATTAACTGTAACTGAGCTCTAAGTGAGTGGTAACTGGGTTGCAAGTGAGTGTTAGTTGAGTTACGTAAGTCTTTTACAAATTACGGTCCAAACAAACGCCGTAGTTGTAACTGGGTAGTAAGTCATTTACGAATTATGGAGTTTTATGCGAAACAAACGGCCCCTTTAATACAAATGTCTTATACTACAATATGTTTTTTGGATCCACACAGTTACTAAAGCCAAAGGCAAGCGTGCATGTGAAGGAGATACAATGGCAGTGAGAGGAGTCCAGCCCAGAAGAACTAGCAGAGGGAGCTAGAGATGCATATTGAGAATTTTCTTGGCTGAATTATGTTCTCCCCTACTCATTTTCAGCATAATACGTATTCTACAGCCAAGCAGAAATATGTTCTCCCCTACTTTTTTTTCATAATAATCAAAACAACAAGAGAGAGCCAGCAGAGAGAGAAGAACTAGAGCTAGGCATTCAGAGGGCATATGCATTCATCATGCAACACTTCAAAGGCAAAATAAGACTAAAACGTCAAGATAGTAATATACGGCAGTATACGGGTCTATGATCTTTAAATTTGAAATGCTGCCGATATATAGATCAATACCTGTATTTAAAGGTAATATTGGCTGATATATTGGTTAATCTATATTTATTAATAAACATTTATTATTAATTTATTCTATATATATTTTATATAGGTAATAATTCTTTTAATTTTTTTTTTTCGGCCATATCGGCTAGTATACGAGTGTGTATTGCTAATTCTGATATATTGTAAAATAACAATATTAAATTCAGTAATCTTCTTGTACTTTTTCATAAAAATACTTCTAAGATCATTATATTTTGCTCCCTATTTGAGTTATCTTCTGTCACATTTTCATTAAATTTAGTGATCAATAAATTCGCGGCCAATGGCGATGAGGGAGGAGAGGAGGTGCTCAGTTGGAATCTGATCAAAAAACTTAATTTAATTTTTGTTGCCTTCTTTTTATTTCATGGTTTAAAAGAATTGTAGTTGAATTTTTTGTAGAAATTCTGTAAGTAATTGAAACAATACTTATGAGAAATCTGTTGGAATTTTTATTTAAAAATAAAAAATTAAATTTCATAATTTTGACTTTGCCGCTAACCACCACTCCTATTGTGAGTTAGTTGGCATCCTTGGTGGATTAGTGATTATAATGGTTATAACTTATGTGCTATAATTATTTTTTTTCTCAAAACACATTAAATGAAAAATGACATGAGAAATATTATGAGAAAAAAGATATCTCACGTCAAATTTCCACCATCTTTATTTGATACTTACAGTGAGACACCGATAGAGAGGGATAGTATCGTTATGGACACATCTGTCTCGGTTTACTGCACAAAGTCAGAAATATGCCTTTTAGTGCAGCTTTCACATACCTTCCTCGAGACCAGTAACATCCTTGTAATTCTTCCGCTGATAAGTAGTGTTTGGTTGATTTAATTTTGCTGATTGAAAATTTATAGATATATGTGAGCTGAGTTTGAATTTGTCACGCCCCGCTTAACAAATTACATGGAAACGGAGTCGCGGCGAGAGTCGGCGACGCATATACGCAAGGAGAATACCCCACATATACACGCTAAGCTTAAAGTAACTTGAACAAGCTACAAAAACTATTACGATAAATCAATATCACTGCAATATGACATATAAAGTTTAATACAATTATAGCATATGAATAAGAATAAGAAATGTGACAGGATGCGATATATAAATAAAAGAGTAGGGATACCGATAATCAAAAGGGAGAGACTCCAGCTCCTCAAGGTAAATATGATCCTCTCTAAAAACCTGATCAACAATAAATAGCCCTGGATCTGGATATGCAGATCCGGGAGTCAGAACTCCTAGTGAATGTATAAGAGAAAAAGGAAAAGACATGCGAATATAAATGTGAGCAAACTAGGAAACACATATGCTGGAATAAAACAAAAGTAACATATAAAATATGGATAGAAAATAATAAAGCCAATCAATACAAAATCAGATGTCTAATCGAGTGTCAGGTGTACAGTCAGTTCGTTGGTATTATTAGATGTTTACAATCAGTCAGTATATCAAGTTCAGTCTATAATGTCAATGTAAGATTTTAGTTTGTTATTTATTATGTCAGCGAACACCAATTGCCACATGCAGTAGACGCATCCCATACTACGCCTACTACACGTGTCAATCAGGCTCCTAAGTTATTGAAACTGATTGGTTGGAGACATTATCCATATTTTAGGTGGGTCCCGTACATACCCGGGATCACGGCCTCAATTTCCTGGCACTGAACCAGGCCGTACCGCTAGGTACTCAGTAACAGTAATAGTAATCTCACTGTGAAAACAGGGGAACAATAACAGTACAGATGGGATGTCAGTCATCCCCAGGAACCCTACAGTGGAGCCCTCAGTCGGCTGCGTAACCTGTATCCTAGGTCCACCTAAAATACTGATGCTGTCTCCTCCACAATTTCCCAATCCCGGTATAAGTTGTTCAATTACTTTATTATTAATTTCAATTCAGTTAAATCAGTCAATATCCATATTACCTAAAATATTAGGACGATATGGTGATAGTAATAATACAGTACAGTAACAGTAATCGTATACACGATGAACAGTAATAAGAAAAATGCACAGTAACAGTAACCGTGTATACGACGAATAGAGTTGTACCGAGTGTTACGGTCTAATGATACTTCCCAGTAACTTTTAGTAATATGAACAATATGTTTATCAGGTGAGTATCTTATATAATCAGTCAAATCACTTAAGTGGTATCATGATATTTATTCAGAATCAGCAATATAATTTTCTGGGGTTTGTTGATTACGTACTTAATATGTGAACATGAACAATAATTGACATGCATAAACATGAATTAAACATAAACACTATTTAAACATAAAATAACGTCTATTAAAATAAGTGAAAACACTCACATGAAATAATATTGAAATACACAATAAATAAACAAAAAAACACTCACTTGAAATGACGCGGTGTTAGATCCGAATCGCCGTCTGGTTTTCACTGCACAAACTGGTACGGATCCCCTGATCATCCCATGGGTCGATTTTCGAATCGCCGGTTTATCAGTCCATAACGGACATAAATCCGAATCAGGCTTGGGTCTCATGTTACCGAATTCGGATCGCACGAGCGATTCTGGGTGTTGCAACTAAAACACAAACTCACCCATATATTCATATGTATAGTAACACATGCACGTATATATACGAATATACACATATATATAAATATATACATATACGACGCATACATGCACTCAAACATACACTTACACTAACATACTCCCTGAGGAAAGAAATAATACACACACGCACATATTATTAGGAATATATACACACACACACACACACACACACACACCACATATTGCATGTTAGCAGCTTCCATGTACTAATCTCAGTATTGTTAAAAATAACACCCCAGATTTTGAGCTTTCTTTCAATAAATATGCTAATGCGTTCTTGTCCTACCATGAACTTGTAAACACTAACATTACTGGGAAATTTTGAACTAATTTGAAGAATAGAAATACTCTAATATTTTATTCTCAAGTCATTGGATCAACAAAGAAGCAATGTAACAACAGTGAGTGAAAAGTAATAAATAGTAGTTGAAGGCAAAGATTAAGAGTGAGGGGGCCATGCACGTGTAGGGTCCATGAGGAATGGATGGGTAATAGAGAGTGCAGGTTCTTCACGTGTACATCCACAGTTTGTGTAATCCCTCAACTTCATTGTTAATGAATATTCTATCATGAGAACCAATACTGAACACTAGTTCATCAAACTCAAAAGAAAAATCATTCTCATCAAAACACACCCTGAACAATGCCAGGGCCTCCTGCTACACACTCGAATCATGATTATCATGCAGTACAAGAAGGCTGATCTGGATCATTATTTGATGCCAAGTGTAAACGCTACAAGCCTGTGAATGATGATTATCTTGTTAATCCTGCTAAATTGGTTTAGATTTGGTCCCCATCGAAGGAAAAGTTGGAAGCATTATCAAGGGTGGCAGGTTGACATGGAAAGGAACAAGTAAACAAGTATGACACATTTGCCTTTATTCGTAAATGCGGAGGAGTTCTTAAGTGAGTATGATATTCAGTCAAAACTCATGTTACATAATGCCAGGTCATTGACAAAAATCACTTCCAAACCAAAATCCACCAAAACTAACACTCACACAGGTAATTTAACAGGGGGAGAGAGAAGGTACTCACGGCCGGAAGCTTCGGGTGTTGCCGTAGAGATTCACACCGGCGAAGAGCGGAATCCGCGGAGGATGCGGAGGCCACCGAAAAAATGCCACGGTTTGGGGGTGTTCCGACGAGGCGGCGGAGTGCCCGAGGGTTGCTCATATGGCGCACGGGGAGCTGTCGCTTATGGGATGGAGGTGAAGATGATGGTGTCGGGGTTGTCGCAGAGATGGGCACAGTAGCGAAGCTCGCCTGCGCGATGGACTGCATGGTTGTAGACAATGTAGAAAGCGATGGAGCATGATAGGGGATGGCATTGCGTGGGTTGGCTTGGCAGCAGTATGGGGAAAAAGAACATAAGAATTAGGGTTAGAATTAGAGATAAGATCATGGTTATTAGGTCAGTTAGGATTTAGGATTTGTTGGGATTTATTTATTAGTTAGAATTATGAGTTGATTTATTAGGATAAAGATTAGGTTGTTGTGTTTGGATCTTGGTATTGGGTATGAATATTGAATAATGGCTTAGGGTGGTGACTTGAATTGGGTTTAGCATGAAAACGAAATGAAAAATGAACTAAAGACAAAGAAAAGAAAATATGTAGACTTAGATGGTGGGCTAGGCTTGGATATGGGTTGACTAAAATGAAGAAAAAGAACAAAGGCATAAAGAGTAGGCGTAAATGAATGGGCTTGGTTAAAGATAATACACATACAAATAAATAATAATAATATTATTAATAACAAGAATAATATCGATACGACAACAATATTTACGATAATAATAACACTAAATAAAAATGATTATAGTAATTAATAACAATTTGTAATAATAACTCATATAATAATTAGTGATTCATAAATAAATATACATGTACATATAAAAATACTTTTATATTTTTATTTAAACGCTATATTAAAAATAAGGGTTTTACAGAATTCATATAATTTTGAGAACATTGGGTTCTCTCTTCGAGGTATGTTTGGCAATCTTTTTTAAAACGCAAAGGTTATTATACTAAAATAATGTAAGATATTTTTGTATATGCGCATTAATGTAAGTCTTTTCAAAAGAGAAGTAAAGCCAGAGATTCAAACAAATAAAAAAGCAAATGTGCATGAAATTCGGGGGAGATGTCTCAAATATCAATTGTAAGGGCTTATGGTACCATCTTAAAAGACTAATTTGTTAGATGAAGCTGTCTAAATTTTTATAGACATCTCCATGTCTAGCCGATGTGAGACTATTTTCTCGACGTCCAACTCAATAATATCAACTAGTGCTATAGATAGATATAGAAGACGGGCTTTTAAGATTCATTTTTGCTGATTTTTATCAGAAGGTACCGAACCATCAGGTCTCATTCCACAGAGTACTTAGCAGCCTTCAACGTCCTTGTTGCCTTGCTAATAGCATCAACACATATGCAGAAACTTGTCCGTTGACACATCGTTTATTTGGAAGCCGTCTTCTCTCCGAAAACATCCTTATGGTATTCTGGTTCACAAAACTCTCCTCCTAGATCATCGCAGGCCTCTCCAGGGAGTCAGGGATCACCCTACAGCATGCATTTAAAATTTCTATGTCTGCATCATTTCCATTTATAGCTTGCTTTATATCAATTATAATGAGCTAGTGAGCTTTCGTGTTGGGGTCATTATACTCCATGTACTCTCTTTCGACCACCTCTGAGCTCACACTTGCCCTGGTACTGGTATCCGGTGCCACAGGTTTCCACCTCTGGGAACATCACCACCTCGCATGCTCCCCCACCAAGCGTATCGCAGGCTTCTGCAGGAAAAACACTGGAAACATATACAACCGTGTTGTTGCAGCAAGTAGCTAACCATTTTCCTCTTCTGTTAGCAAAAACTAACCAAATGGAGGTTTTCTCCCGTGACTCATATAGAAATTTTGTATGTATGATCGCCTGTTAGAGTGTTTGGTTGAAATTGGGAACAGAAATTCCCCCTTTTTTTGAGGAGAGGTTCCTTGGCTTTGGTTTCAGACTTTCATGTCAAGTATGGATCATCTTCTTTAGGTTTTTTTGGTTGGGCCAATTTATACTTAAATCCTGGTTCTGAGTTTAGGTATGAACTCAGTTGCCAATAACACCCTGATTTTTCAAATTCTGTCCCACTTACAACCCTAGCTACCACAATGGTTAGTCAAAGATTATGATTTTCTGACCTCAAAAGGAAATGATTATGATTTTTAGACATCCACATTTTAAGAAACTACAACAACATAAACAATCAAAACTTTTTAACTTCTGTTTAATTTTTTAAAAATTATCTGTACCATATCCCAAAAATCAATTCGATCTAAAGGAGTGTTGATTGCTACCTAAGAAATGATGTAGAAAGAAGGTTTTAGTCACAGCTTACAATTACAGATGGATTTGAAAAATCTGAATTGAAATCGAGTCGGTTTATTTAAAGTTCGTGATGTTTGTAAAGGTCAGCAAGTTACAGATCACACGCGCACGACACGCACACACACACGCACAAAATTTTGCGGGGAAGAGAGGGTAAAACTCTTATTGAAAGAGTTTTTTAAACTCTGTTAGAGTTTAGCCAAAGAGCGATGCAATCAATGGTGTCGAATGCGAGAGCGTGTCGGTCGTATCAAAGTTGGATTGCACAGGAAGAGCCCATCTGCGTCGACTAGGCATTTGACTTAGTTGACTAATGAAAAAAAACAGAGAGTTGGCAAATCTATTTACTACAGACTAGTCAACTAGACCAAATACCTAGTCGACTAATAGGAGCAATTAGTCGACTAGAATATTGGCCTAATCGACTAATGCAACTGCAGCGGCCCTGTTTTCAAATCTGATTCAGAATTCGTTTCTCATCAGAGTTGAGTGTTTTTTGGGTTTCCTCTTCTTCGTGGCTTCTTTGGCTATATAAAGAGGGGCATTGTCTCCAATATTTGTAATATGTAAATTGATTGATTCAATAAGAACTCTCTCTCCTTACCCGAGGACGTAGGCAAATTGTCAAACCTCGTTAATCTTGTGTTATTTTTCTTTTTTTTATTTACTTGTTCGTGTAATTGGTGATTGTTCTATGGTTTCCCTCTTCTCTATTGCTTGGATTCCCAACAAATGGTATCAGAGCTTTCCGGGTTTGATGGAAAATTTTCGTTCAGGTGGAGCAAATTGACTTGGAGACTGTCTATAGTTTCATTCGGAGGAAAAAAATCTTGAAGACACTCTACGATTGAAAGAAAAGTCAGAGGAGACTTCTGAAAAGGAATGGGATAAGATGAATAGGATGACATGTGATCTTATAAGGTCTTGTTTGACACAAGAAATTAAGTATCATGTGCTATATGAGATGTCTACATTGAAGATGTGAGAGATTCTTAAGAAGAAATATCTGACGAAAAGTATCGAGTTTCGACTGCTTTTAAAGAGGAGCTTTGTCGCTTCCAGTTGAAGAAGGGACTCTCTATTACTGAGCACATCAATAACTACATAAAGCTTGTTACTGATTTGATTAATGTGGATGTGGGTATCGAAGAAGAGGATAAGGCGTTAATTCTTTTTGAATTCTCTTCCTGATGAAGAGTATAGACATTTGCCCTCACCTTGATTAATGGGAAACAATCACCTAACTATAATGATGTGTCGGCTGCTCTTGTAAATTATGAAGTGAGGAGAAAGAACAAGCAGTCTTCTTCTAATATTACGTCAGCAGAGGCATTGATGGTGTAATACCCCGTTCCCGGAATACGTACTTAGTTGCGTATTCAGATTTTCCGATCGTATTTTCGATTTACCTTCAGTATTGATTCTGTATTATGAATTCCTTATATGATTGTTTTATCTTGGATTTGGATTCGTGGACTCGGAGTCAGTCCCAGTCCGAACCAGGAACCCGATTATAGTATATTACTCGATTTGGATATTCCGGTACTTAGATTTAACCGATTTTAGTTTTAAATATTATTTTCTAATATATTAGATTTTCTATGATTTTCTAGATTTTTCCTGAATTAAAATGAATTTCTTCAAAACCGGTGTCGGCCAGTGTCGCTGACCGCTTCCCGGATTTTTAATTCACAAACCACTTGGAATTTCTCGAAGAGTCTTTAGACGATTCTTCTTAGAGTAATATTTCCTACCTAAATCCTTTTTCTAAAGATTTTACGAATTTATGGATATTCCACCGGAGTCGGTAGATAACCGATTCCAGGATTTTTAATTCACACACAGCTAGGAATTTCATGATGGTCCTTTAGACTTTAATTCTTAGAATCACATTTTCTACCTACATTCTTTTTCTGAGGATTTTATGATTTTATGAAAATTCCTTCGGAGTCGGTAGGTAACTAATTCCGGGATTTTTAGTTTTAAAACTATAAAGTATTTCTTAAAAAGGATTTCACTATTTTTCTGAATATAATATTATGGATTTTTGATGTTTATTTCGGGTCGTTCCGAGATACTTGAATTTCGGACGATTCCGGTATTTTCCCGAAAGATTTCCATATCTGCAACTGAATCCCGGGAATCCGCCACTTTCATTATTTTTATATTCCTTTCCAAGAGAAATATCTTCTCTTTATCAATTCTTTTCCATTTTTTCTTTTCCTTTATTCTTTTCTTCCTCCCTAAGCTTCCATTTTCATCCACACATTTCCACCAATTCTCCACCACAAATATCTCCACCTCACCATCTCCCATCTTTTTTTATTTATTTATTCTTTTCCTTTTTCTTTTCTTTTTCCTTTTTCTTTTTCCCTCTTCTCTCTTTCCTCTCCTGCTGGCGCCCACGAGACCGCCGACCCTCTCCCTCTCTCTCTGTTGGCTTCGCCGGCGGCCAGGACCGCCGCCGGCGGCCACTGGCCGGAGAAGGGGGCCAGTTTCCCCCTCTCCCTTTTCTCTCTCTCTCTCCAGATTTTCTCTCTCCTCTCTCTTTCTCTCTCCTCTCTTTCTCACTCTAGCTCTCTCTCTCTCCCTCTCAACCGCACCCTCTCTCTCTCCTGATTCTCTCTCTCTCTCATCATCTCTTTCTCTCTCTAGAAATCTCCCTTTCTCTCTCTAGATTTCCCTCTCTTTCTCTCTCTTCACTTTCTCTCTCCTCTTCACTTTCTCACTCTAAATAGTTCTCTCTCTAGACTTTCTCTCTCTAAACCACTCTTTCTCTCTCCTCTTCACTCTACATATTTATATCAGGTTTTGTGGCGCATCCCAAGCTTCCGTGGATTTCGGATATTTCGGTATATTGGTGACTCAGGCGAGTGTTCTCACTCGCTACCCTCTTACTTCTTATTTCATTGATTATGCGCATGTTCTAGCTTTAGCTTTCATGTATTTTATTTCATGTGCTATGTCTTTTATTGCTTATACCATGCGTGCCGACCCTTCGTGGTCGTTGGACTTTGGATTACTGTTATGTTTACACTTGCCCTACTACTACTTCAGACTTGTTAGTTGCATGTTTCCTTTTAACACATGTATATCACCTGACATCTAGAGTGTTATCACCTGACCACCTGACATACTACTATTTGGCTAGACCCTCTGGTTATGACCTGACTTACCCAGACTATTATCAATCTCTTGACATAACTTGCCACCTGATTATTATCCATCTCTTGTTATGTTTGGTTGTTTACTAAATATCATCACCCTGTCATGCTATCACTTGACACCCAGCATGATGTACTTGACTTGTGATTATCACCTTTACGGGAACTTTACTTTATTATCCTGTATCATGATCAGTGACTTGTATTCCTGCTTTACATGCAGTGACCTGACTATATGTATTTGTGTACTCCTGATTCCTGATCATGACCATTTCCTGTTATTCCCGTAAAGTGATAATTAAACTATTGAATCTTAAAATGGACCAACTTGTATTGGGTCGGGGGAAATATGCGGATATCGATATGTGTTCGTGTTTACAGTGGCTTTAGGTTGTGCACTATATTTCCGGTCTGACCTGTGGTACTCCAGGGGACCGAGGGGAGAGCTGGCTCCCTTATTCCTGGCTTCATTATTATAAGGGCATACATAAGTCCCTCCTGATAGGCCTCGCGGCTGGCTTCCGTTTCCATGCAACGGAACAATCCTGGACCGTGGTCCCGGGCATGCACGGGACCCACTGTAAACATAGTTCGTTGATACCCCCGTTGTTTCCAATAACAACCTCGACTTGCTTATATATGGATGTATGTGAGTTGGCCGTACACCGAGACACATACCTAGATATATGGGTAAGACGAGTAATAATAAAGTGTCATAATAACCGGCTCTTTAAGTTGTAAGTAGAGGTATGTGGAATGGGACGCATACCAAAGCCTACATCTTAAATAGCTATGAATCTGTGATGTGCCTTACCGTATTTGCTTTTCCCGGACTTTATATCGGATTTCATGTTTTATGAGTATTATGATATGACTACCTTGTAGCTCGTCCTTGGTTTTATTCTGATTTCCTGTTTTATGATTATCATGCCATATCTATTCTTACCTGCTCTATCCTATCTGCCTCCTGAGTATTCCCACTTGATATATGCATTATTGTGCTCACCCTGCTTCACCACTTGGTTTTGCTTCTACACTCGCCTGGGGAGTATTATTTGACTCCCCTGGATTCTCACGTCCAGGTCTTGGAGCTAGGAGCGTGTGTTCAGAGTAACGCAGCCGTAGCGTGGATCTCCAGCCGACCGTCCTGAGCCACATCCTTCCAGGCCCCCTGTGAGTCTCTCGAGTTTTCCTTTTAAACTCGTGAGTACCTTTATGCTGTTTTACTCTTGTACATCTGCTTGTATTCCCGCATTTGCGCATATTAGTGATATGATATTCATGTAATATTAGATCACTACTGGTGATAATTCTGTAATTGTATATATGTGTTGGAATGTATAATGCACCATATGCTTCCGTACTCTGATTCTTGTCTGTACTGATGCTTAGCGTATATACGGGAGGGTAGTTCTGACCTACGTATATACGTTGCAGTGACGTCTCCGTATCAGCGGGATCGGGGCGTTACAGGTTGGTATCAGAGCTTAGGCTCTAAACCTCTTCAGTACGTCCAGAAGGCAAATCAATGGTAAAGAGATTTGCAACTGGAATACATGAGTCTTGGTTATACATTCCAACTGCAAGTGCAGAGTTATCTATTTCTTGACTATCTTTCCTTTGATTTCAAATCCCTCCTTGACTATCTTTCCTTTGATTCCAAATTCCTCCTATCCTTTCCCTGTTTTGGTTTTATGAAGCCTTATACTATTTTAAGATATGACTAGACTAGAGAGGTAGTGGCTGGTTCAGAATGAAGCTATTATGTGATCTCTTCGGCCAATTCTATGAAGCTTGGTATTCTCCAGATCGATCTTGATCTGGCTATCTTTCAGAGGACAGCAGTCGGAATTCTCTACGGATATTCTACATTCTCTACTATGTCGTTCAGGGTGATTGGTGCCTGGTATTCGGGATTCTTAATTATCGGCCTTCTTTATTATGCTCAGGACTATCAGGGTTTTCTTTATCTTCGGTATTCTGGCTCATTTATTGCACAGCCACGACATCAGCAGTATTATTCAGCATTATTCGAAGATTTATACAGCCGGAAGTGCGGAGGATGATTAATGTTCAGTCGACTTGAGAGCCCTACCTCTAGTGCTTCATATCTTAATCAGTATAAATTCCACCTTTGTCCCCTTTGTATTCAATTTGCCCCTTAACGAAATTGCGAGGACGCAATTTTTGTAAGGTGGGTGGATTGTAATACCCCGTTCCCGGAATACGTACTTAGTTGCGTATTCAGATTTTCCGATCGTATTTTTCGATTTACCTTCAGTATTGATTCTGTATTATGAATTCCTTATATGATTGTTTTATCTTGGATTTGGATTCGTGGACTCGGAGTCAGTCCCAGTCCGAACCAGGAACCCGATTATAGTATATTACTCGATTTGGATATTCCGGTACTTAGATTTGACCGATTTTAGTTTTAAATATTATTTTCTAATATATTAGATTTTCTATGATTTTCTAAATTTTTCCTGAATTAAAATGAATTTCTTCAAAACCGTGTCGGCCAGTGTCGCTGACCGCTTCCCGATTTTTAATTCACAAACCACTTGGAATTTCTCGAAGAGTCTTTAGACGATTCTTCTTAGAGTAATATTTCCTACCTAAATCCTTTTTCTAAAGATTTTACGAATTTATGGATATTCCACCGGAGTCGGTAGATAACCGATTCCAGGATTTTTAATTCACACACAGCTAGGAATTTCATGATGGTCCTTTAGACTTTAATTCTTAGAATCACATTTTCTACCTACATTCTTTTTCTGAGGATTTTATGATTTTATGAAAATTCCTTCGGAGTCGGTAGGTAACTGATTCCGGGATTTTTAGTTTTAAAACTATAAAGTATTTCTTAAAAAGGATTTCACTATTTTTTTGAATATAATATTATGGATTTTTGATGTTTATTTCGGGTCGTTCCAAGATACTTGAATTTCGGACGATTCCGGTATTTTCCGAAAGATTTCCATATCTGCAACTGAATCCCGGGAATCCGCCACTTTCATTATTTTTATATTCCTTTCCAAGAGAAATATCTTCTCTTTATCAATTCTTTTCCATTTTTCCTTTTCCTTTATTCTTTTCTTCCTCCCTAAGCTTCCATTTTCATCCACACATTTCCACCAATTCTCCACCACAAATATCTCCACCTCACCATCTCCCATCTTTTTTTATTTATTTATTCTTTTTCCTTTTTCTTTTCTTTTTCCTTTTTCTTTTTCCCTCTTCTCTCTTTCCTCTCCTGCTGGCGCCCACGAGACCGCCGACCCTCTCCCTCTCTCTCTGTTGGCTTCGCCGGCGGCCAGGACCGCCGCCGGCGGCCACTGGCCGGAGAAGGGGGCCAGTTTCCCCCTCTCCCTTTTCTCTCTCTCTCTCCAGATTTTCTCTCTCCTCTCTCTTTCTCTCTCCTCTCTTTCTCACTCTAGCTCTCTCTCTCTCTCCCTCTCAACCGCACCCTCTCTCTCTCCTGATTCTCTCTCTCTCTCATCATCTCTTTCTCTCTCTAGAAATCTCCCTTTCTCTCTCTAGATTTCCCTCTCTTTCTCTCTCTTCACTTTCTCTCTCCTCTTCACTTTCTCACTCTAAATAGTTCTCTCTCTAGACTTTCTCTCTCTAAACCACTCTTTCTCTCTCCTCTTCACTCTACATATTTATATCAGGTTTTGTGGCGCATCCCAAGCTTCCGTGGATTTCGGATATTTCGGTATATTGGTGACTCAGGCGAGTGTTCTCACTCGCTACCCTCTTACTTCTTATTTCATTGATTATGCGCATGTTCTAGCTTTAGCTTTCATGTATTTTATTTCATGTGCTATGTCTTTTATTGCTTATACCATGCGTGGCCGACCCTTCGTGTCGTTGGACTTTGGATTACTGTTATGTTTACACTTGCCCTACTACTACTTCAGACTTGTTAGTTGCATGTTTCCTTTTAACACATGTATATCACCTGACATCTAGAGTGTTATCACCTGACCACCTGACATACTACTATTTGGCTAGACCCTCTGGTTATGACCTGACTTACCCAGACTATTATCAATCTCTTGACATAACTTGCCACCTGATTATTATCCATCTCTTGTTATGTTTGGTTGTTTACTAAATATCATCACCCTGTCATGCTATCACTTGACACCCAGCATGATGTACTTGACTTGTGATTATCACCTTTACGGGAACTTTACTTTATTATCCTGTATCATGATCAGTGACTTGTATTCCTGCTTTACATGCAGTGACCTGACTATATGTATTTGTGTACTCCTGATTCCTGATCATGACCATTTCCTGTTATTCCCGTAAAGTGATAATTAAACTATTGAATCTTAAAATGGACCAACTTGTATTGGGTCGGGGGAAATATGCGGATATCGATATGTGTTCGTGTTTACAGTGGCTTTAGGTTGTGCACTATATTTCCGGTCTGACCTGTGGTACTCCAGGGACCGAGGGAGAGCTGGCTCCCTTATTCCTGGCTTCATTATTATAAGGGCATACATAAGTCCCTCCTGATAGGCCTCGCGGCTGGCTTCCGTTTCCATGCAACGGAACAATCCTGGACCGTGGTCCCGGGCATGCACGGGACCCACTGTAAACATAGTTCGTTGATACCCCCGCTGTTTCCAATAACAACCTCGACTTGCTTATATATGGATGTATGTGAGTTGGCCGTACACCGAGACACATACCTAGATATATGGGTAAGACGAGTAATAATAAAGTGTCATAATAACCGGCTCTTTAAGTTGTAAGTAGAGGTATGTGGAATGGGACGCATACCAAAGCCTACATCTTAAATAGCTATGAATCTGTGATGTGCCTTACCGTATTTGCTTTTCCCGACTTTATATCGGATTTCATGTTTTATGAGTATTATGATATGACTACCTTGTAGCTCGTCCTTGGTTTTATTCTGATTTCCTGTTTTATGATTATCATGCCATATCTATTCTTACCTGCTCTATCCTATCTGCCTCCTGAGTATTCCCACTTGATATATGCATTATTGTGCTCACCCTGCTTCACCACTTGGTTTTGCTTCTACACTCGCCTGGGGAGTATTATTTGACTCCCCTGGATTCTCACGTCCAGGTCTTGGAGCTAGGAGCGTGTGTTCAGAGTAACGCAGCCGTAGCGTGGATCTCCAGCCGACCGTCCTGAGCCACATCCTTCCAGGCCCCCTGTGAGTCTCTCGAGTTTTCCTTTTAAACTCGTGAGTACCTTTATGCTGTTTTACTCTTGTACATCTGCTTGTATTCCCGCATTTGCGCATATTAGTGATATGATATTCATGTAATATTAGATCACTACTGGTGATAATTCTGTAATTGTATATATGTGTTGGAATGTATAATGCACCATATGCTTCCGTACTCTGATTCTTGTCTGTACTGATACTTAGCGTATATACGGGAGGGTAGTTCTGACCTACGTATATACGTTGCAGTGACATCTCCGTATCAGCGGGATCGGGGCGTTACAGATGGTAAGAGGGAGAGGCTCTAATCAGAAAGGCAAAGGCGAGTGTGAGAGTTTCAAGTCCAGACTAGATTTTTAGAGATCTAAAGAAGAACCAGTGTGCCTTCTGTAAAGCGATAGGGTACTGGAAGATTGATTGTCTAAGGATTAAAGATAAGAAAAAGGAGTCGAGGACTGAGGCAAATCTCGCACGGGTGATCAGTGCACAAGCTGGTACTTCAAAGGCAGGTGGATCGGACTCAGACTCATCGGTATTCTCGTTCTCCGTTACTACTCCTACTATTGGTTACTCAGGTGACTCTGAGTGGGTATTAGATACAAGAGCTACCTATCATGTGTGCCCGAACAGGGATTGGTTTTCTAGCTTTGAGAAGCAAGAGGGAGGTTTCGCTATCATGGGTGATGATCATCCGTGTAAAGTGAAAGGGATATGTACAGTTATATCAAGATGTTTGATGGAATGGTACGAGAACTGAAGAAAGTAAGGTATGTACCTTAAATGAAAAAGAATCTTATCTCTGTTAGTACCTTGGAAGCATTGGGTCATTTAGTATCTATAAGAGATGGTATTCTCAAGATGACTAGAGGCTCGATAGTGGTATTAAAGGGCGTCCACGCAATAACCTATATTATTTGATGGGTAGCACGTTACAGGGCGAGTGGTGACTTCTATTTCTTCAGGTAATGTTTGTACACAGGTTTGGCATATGAGGCTCGGACATACAGGAGAAAAGTCTTTGCAAGCTCCAGCAAAGAAGGAATCATTGAAAGGTTCATCTATCTGCAACATAAATAGGGTGGACACTGCGTTCTGGACAAGAAGACAAACGTGAAATTTGACACCTGTACTCACCGCTCGGAAGGTCTTCTTGATTGTGTTCACGTAAGTATTTAGGGACCTGCCTGTTGGCCCAGAGGCCTTCCACTCTAGTTTTGATGATGATTAACTCATGTAGTTATGTTTACTAATAATCTTGTGATTTTAGTTTCAGATCATTTAGCAAGATATTAGTTGGTGATTGCTTCAACAAGATGAGTTTTGAAGCCTTCACATGGTGATTCCAGAGCCCGAGCATCAAGATCATACCTTGCACTCGTTAGAGTCTCGCTCGTGGATCACGTTTTGGATCGGGTCGACTTGAAGATGGAAGATCATCAAGAAGACTTAGGTATCCTAGTTTTAGTTTAGTGTGTTTAGATCCATTTGTAAAGATTAGATAGTTGATATGCTCAAGTGCACAACACACACGTTTTATGGATATTTATTTTCATGAATAGTAGATCAAAACAAGTTTAAATGGTTTTATGTATATTAGATATGTTCGATATACATACATGCTTCATATCTTAGACAAACTTATTTTGATATGTCTATTCATGAGTTTTAGGAAAAATCAGATTTACTTATTGAAAAATCCAAGTTTGATAAAATACAGTTTTTGGTTTTTGGTAAAAATGATAAGACACAAAAATGGTTCAAAATGTTTGATATTTGAGTTGAAATTTTTATCACATGTTTATATATCATACATTTTGTTAGAAACTATTTTTGTGGATTTTTAGAAGATTTACAAAATTCTAATTTTTAACATGTTTTTCTGACCCAGAATATTGGCTGCCAGGCGCTGGCGGTCGACCGAGACGGTCGACCGTGTTCCAGAGCCGGTCGACCGGTCGGTCGACCGACGTGCACAGACTTGTGCACGTTGGCCAGGCACAGGCTCGGTCGATCGGGTCGGTCGACCAGCTAGAGAGCCTTGCTTTCTGTTTTTGGGCGGTCGACCAGGTTCCACCAACGGTCATTTTTATGACCGTTGGCGGTCGACCGCCAGCCGCTTTTGGCTGAGAATTCAGCCAACGGCTAGTTTTAGGGTTTGGCCTATATAAACCCCATTTCTTTGGGATTTTGGCTAAGATTTTTGACAAGAAAAATTCTTACTTTCTGAAGTGTTTTTACAAGTTTGTAAAAAATGTTTTAGAGCTTCAAAAAGATCTATCTTTATTTGTTTCAAAAAGAGTTTGGAAAATTCAAGAAAAAGGAAAAAGCTTTTGGGATTTGTTTTTGATCTTAACTCTTATCCTATTTATTTTTCCCAAGTGTTTCCTTTGAGTTTTTTATTTCCAAACACTTGTTTTCCTCACTTGAGCTTATCATCTATCCTATTCTATTAGGATCATTATTTGTGAAAAAAAAAGGAAGTTGTTTGTGGTTGAGATATACCACCAAGTTGTAAACCCTTTGTTGGTTGCTCCCTCTTTGGTAGAGGTTGAGATTGTTGGTTTGCTCCCTCTAGTGAGAGGTGGAGTTTGGTTGTTTGGCTACGGGCCTTATCCCTCTTCGGTAGAGGTGGATTGTGGTTGTATTGCCTCGGTGGCATTGTATAGGTTGAGAGAGTAGTTCGGTACTCCTTAGTGGATTGGAAATCCTTCTCGGTGAAGGCGGGGACGTAGAGCTAGGGGCTCGAACCTCGGAACATATCTTTGTGTTTGCGTTTGATCCATTGTCTCTTAACTCTTTCTCCTTTATTTGTGTTTGTGCATAGCATCATTCATACATATCTTATTTGCTTGTGTTGTGCCTTGTATATTTCATATTGTTTATCATCCTTATATGCTTGGCTTATGTTTGTGTGCCTCACTTGTACTTAACCACGAGAGCTTCATATAGAACCTCAACCCTTATCTAGGGGAATCAAGAGGAGTTAGTCCAGAGCCCTTCACGGGGAATTCGGCTACACTCGTTGATTGTATTAAGTGTTTGTGCAAATTTGTTTTAGCTTCCGCATTCTTCCACATTTAGTTTCTAGATTAGCACTATCACCTATTTACCCCCCTCTAGGTGATTTACAATTGGTATCAGAGCCTACGCTCCTGATACTTAGGTTTAAGAACCTAGGAGTGAGATCTTGGTTTAGCTAATCTACCATTTGCATTTGCATATATTTGTTTGCACACATTTAGTTTGCACACCCATGGATTTCATGACCCCACCTATGTTTGATGTTTCCAACATTGTTGTTTGGAAGACTAGGATGTCCATCTATTTACAAACCCTAGGCTTGCATGTTTATCTTGCCGCTACCAAGAAATACTATCTTGGCAATAGCAATCATATAGGGGCAAATGCATAAGCCCTTGAGGCTATTAGAAGCACGCTTAACAAAGATTATCTTATGCTTGTTTCTAATCTTGATTCCGCTTTTGTAGTGTGGAACAAGTTGACAACCACTTCCACCTCCAACCTTCAATTGCCAATCCAACCGGAGGAATCTAGTGGAGAATCCGACTCACAATGCTTCATGGTCCAAGGGAATGACTCCCTTGAGGTACAATCGGAATCTCAACTAGATAGTTTTGATGCTAGTTCTTCATGTGATGAATATGTGGATGCTAATGCTTTGAATGGAGAACTATCTATTGTTTGTGAAAATTAATAGAAAAATATAATGTTTTGAAAAAGAAAAGTCTAGGCCTTAATAATGATAATAAAAATTTACTTTCTAGACTTGAATATTATTTTGCAAGAAAAGGTGGAGATTTCAAATGAAAGGGATTCATTAAAATCTCAACTTGATCTTGCCCTAAAAGAAAATAAATTTTTGAAAAATAAAAATGATTGTATTGATGTTTTAAAGAAAAATGAAAACTTGTCTTTAAAACTTGATTTTATTGTAAAAGAGAATAATTCTTTGAAAATGAAAATTGTTTCTATTTCAAAAGATTTAGAAAATTGTTTAAAGAAAAATGAAGTTTTGCAAAATAAGATTGATGCACATGTTTGCCATGCTAGGGTAGTTTCACCTAGATCACCCCTTGCATGCTCCACTTCTTCTTTGATTAAAAATGATATAAATTTTTTAAAGAAGAATATGGATTGTTTGGGCTCCACTTTGAGCCATTGTGTTTCTAGTCATACACGCTTGGAATCCTTGGTTCAAAGAAACAAGTTCCATCTATTATGCATGCACACCCTCCACGGCATACACATGCTCCTCACGGACACCATCATCACTTGTATGCTCATGTGTACACTTGTACACATTGTGGACGTAAGGGCCACCTTGCTAAATTTTGCTATGATAGAATACATGATGTTAATTTAGCAAATAAATTTGTTTGGGTTAGAGAAGGGACTAACCCCCATGGACCCAAAAAGATATGGATACCAAAGACCACCCCTCTTGTTTATGATGTAAGTGGGCTCTCACATGACGTGAGAGTAGCGGTACCTTGGAGTGGATGCGTTCCGAGCTTCATGGAAATCATTTGGATGCATCACTTTCAAGGGACGTTTGGTGGGAGGACCACCTTATTTTGGAGACATGGAGAGTTGCCTCATATGTTTTGGTAACGGTCTCTTACTCCTTATTTATGTTTGCATGTTTTTCATGTTCATTATTTATAGCACGTTTTTGATGTTTATAGATCATTATAAAAATGTCATGTTTATTAGATCCTTGACATGCATGTATAGCCTTTGAGACACCCATGTTTAATATGGACCATTATTTTAGTATTCTCATCATTGTTTAGCTATCATGTTTATCATAGGTTTAATAACATGTGAATTTTCATAATAATCATATTTATGTTTTTCATGTTAATTTTTACCTTGTTTTATGCTTCATGATTTGAATATATGTTTAAATGTTAGTTTTCATTAAGACTAGGATTTATACTTGTATATATAGTGGGCCACAAATAAATCATAATATGTTTGTACTTGAACGCTTATTTGTACCCATTAGATGTGCTAGTATAGTCTAGTTTTGATGATTCATGCATTTTAAACTTGTTTCCCATTTTTGACATGTTTTATGATTCATATGTTTAACTTCATGTATATGTCCATCTTGTCTAAACTATTGTTATACATATACATCCTTTGAGCCACGTGCCTTCATGCATATACATTTGTGGACTCGTTGTGTTTGGATATGTATGTATACTTTAGTTTGTATAAGACATACATATGCCTTGAAGATTAAATAGTTTTGATGATTTTCATGTTTCATGTTTAAAGGAATTTTGAGCTTGAATGTCTATTTTCATGATGAGATGTTTCACATAACACTTGTTCACTCACCTTATTTATGTTTCTCATGATTGTGTTTTCATGAGTATGATATGTGCCTTATTGTTTTTGAGTGTTTAGTGCCATGTGATTTACATGTGTTTCACGAAAAATATTTTTGTTTTATTCCTTACTTGAAGGATTTCGTACTAGTTTACAAATTTTTTCATATAACTAGTTACGGTATTCTTCGTTATGGTAGAAGTTTTCAAGCATACTATATTTTTCAAACCTATTTTTGAAAACCCCTACCTTCTAAGGGTGGTTGGATGGGAGATCATGCTCATGTATGCTTCATAGTGAAAATCATTTTAAACTTGAACATGATTGGGAGGATAGGATATGAGGTATACACTTGATATTATTATTGTTTCAATTGATATCATTGGATCCTTTCAATTGGTATTAATATTGACATTTTTGTATACTCATATATATTATTTTTATTTTGGTATCATATGTTCTTAATGACAAATACTTACAATTGGTATCAAGATGTTTATTTGAATGTTTTCAATTGGTATCAAGATTTTTATGTGTTTTTCTCAAAAATTGGTATCAGTGCCTTATTTACTTTCATTGGTTTATATGTTCACCTTCAATTGGTATCAAGATGCTACTTTGACATATTTTTAAATTGATATCTTAATTGATTGTCACCCCTTATTTTCATCATTTGTGTTTTAGACAAACAGGGGAGAACATTATTTTATTGTTTTTAACCCTTTTGTTGATTCCTTGTTTCAAATAAAAAGGGGGAGAAAATTTTATTGATTTGTTTTTACTTTAACCCCTTTATTGATGATTGACAAAAAGGGGGAGAATTATTTGAGAGTTTAACATGCATATAAACTCAGATACTTCTCTATATATGATATAAACTCAAATTCTTCTCTATGTATGCTTGTTTTGTTTATGCATGTTTTTTTATGCATGTTTTGTTTATCTAAAAAAATTGATAGTTTTGTTTGTGTTTATGTTTATGGTATCAAGAGCATGTTTTGAAGATTTGTTTGTTTATGCATGTATTTGCATTCATGTTTATGTGATTCATTGCATATTTATTATGTTTTATTTGTTTGCATGAGTTAAGGGGGAGCTTATTTGAAGCTTAACTTTAATCCATGCATATATAACTCCATGAGTTTTGTCATCATCAAAAAGGGGGAGATTGTTGGCCCAGAGGCCTTCCACTCTAGTTTTGATGATGATTAACTCATGTAGTTATGTTTACTAATAATCTTGTGATTTTAGTTTCAGATCATTTAGCAAGATATTAGTTGGTGATTGCTTCAACAAGATGAGTTTTGAAGCCTTCACATGGTGATTCCAGAGCCCGAGCATCAAGATCATACCTTGCACTCGTTGGAGTCTCGCTCGTGGATCACGTTTTGGATCGGATCAACTTGAAGATGGAAGATCATCAAGAAGACTTAGGTATCCTAGTTTTAGTTTAGTGTGTTTAGATCCATTTGTAAAGATTAGATAGTTGATATGCACAAGTGCACAACACACACGTTTTATGGATATTTGTTTTCATGAATAGTAGATCAAAACTGTTGGCCCAAAGGCCATTAGCCCGATATTTTGATGATAACAAACCATATTTAGTTATGTGTTTAACAATCTTGTTTAAAAGAATTTCAGGTTTAAAACAAGTTGATTTGACGGCTCCACAATCAAGACTCACAATTTTGGACGCCGCTAAAGATTTGCATTCCCAAGCCTAGCACGGTAGAAAAGCTTCGGGATCAAAACATTGAAGAAAAGATCAAGATTTGTAATTTATTTTTATTTTTAGATATTTTGTCAAAACCTAGATGATAGAGGTAGAATATTTGGGATTGTCACTCACACACACTTAGTATTGCTTCATGGCTTCAAAAGAATTTTTATATCAGAATTTCTAACTTAGTTTTTAGAAATACCATGTTTTGGAAAAATCGTTTTTAGCATATCATTTTATCAAAAGGATTTTTACCAAAAATGATCTAACATGTTTGGGTGTTGATCTATGATCACACTCTTAGTTTTATTAGGTATAAAACCTTATTTTCATATCCTTAAACCAAAATGCTTTAAATCCAAAAATTTTCTTTCTTTCCAGACTCTGTATAAACAGATCTGACAGAGTCCGGTCAACCGACCCAGCCGACCCAGTCGACCGACGTGCACGGCTGTGCATGTGTGCACGTCGGCCGACCGCTCGGGTCGACCGGGCACTTGTCAGTGCTCTCTGTTTATTTCGGTCGACCGAGTCGGCCGACCGTTTTCCCCCAACGGTCAGAAAAATGACCGTTGGCGGTCGGCCGTCCCGGTCGACCGGTAATTGTCAGAAAGTCTGACAGACTCCAACAGCTCTATTTTCTGACAGATTTTTGTTGGGATCTCACCCCAACGAATCCTTTAAGCTGTGTAGTTGGTTTTTCATCCACTATAAATAGTGGGTCATTTCAACATGATAAGACACAAGATTTATATGATTTGACAAGAGTTTTTAAGTAAGAAAATATTTCCAAGCTAAATCCTTAGTTTTCTTTTAGAAAAGATTTTCTCTCCAAAGCCAAAATTTCTTACACCTTTTGAAGCAATCCTCTACTTCTCTCTAGTCTTTTGCACTACACAATCCTAAATATTCATCTTCATCATATTGGTTATAGGATTGTGCAAGTGAGCTTTTTGATCAAGTGTGATCAAGTTTTTTCTTCAATTGAGAAGTTGTAGAGGCATCGGCCTCAATCGAGCGGGTGTGCTTCATAGTGTTGCAGCAACACCGAGAGATAGGACAAGTGTGTCCTTATATTAGAGATCTAGTGGGATCAACAATAGTGGAAATCCTTCAAGTGTGAAGGCGGGGACGTAGAGCGTGGCTCGAACCTCGGAAACATATCCTCGTGTTTGCGTTTGCTCAAATTTCTCTAAACTCAATCTCTCTTCATACTTGCTTTACTTATTGCTTTTTATCTTGCAAGCATTTTAATTTGAGCTTATTGTTTTAAGTAGATTTTAATTCCGCATTATTGTCATATTTCATATAGCCATCACCTATTCACCCCCCCTCTAGGTGATTTCAATTGGTATCAGAGCCTAACCTTACTATTTGGTTTAACCACCTTAGGGAGATCCTTGTATTTGGCTATATCATTTGTTGCATTCTTCATTTATTGTGCATCTTATTCATTACTCATGGCTTCAATTGATTTTTTTAGCATCAAGTCCCCACCCAAATTTGATGGCTTGAACTTCCCTATTTGGAATGTCAAGATGAACCTTTTCCTTAAGTCCCTAAGAGTTAGGGTTGCTAGGGCCATAACCAAAGAATTTATAGAACCTCTCACTGATGAGAGATCATTGTCCGAGGACACCATCAAGGACTATGAGGCCAATGCTAGGGCTCAATATGCATTAACCCAAACCCTTAATGAAGATGACCTCTCACGCATCATAAATTGTAAATCCGCATATGAAGTGTGGAATGTTTTAATTGTGATTCATGAGGGAACGTCACAAGTCAAGAGATCCAAAATTGACTTGCTTCGTTCTCAATATGAGAATTTTTACATGCTTGAGAATGAAAGCATTGATGACATGCTCACTCGTTTCACCAAAATAACAAATGCTTTATCTTCTTTAGGTGATGCGATTGATAATGACCAAAAGATAAGGAAGGTCATTAGAGCTCTTCCCAAAGCTTGGGAAGTCAAGGCAACCACCCTCAAAGAGCTCAACGATCGGAGGAGATGGACTTCTCCGGCTTCATCGGAAATCTCAAGACCCATGAGATGGAGATGAAAGTTAGAGAAGAAAGGGAGGCGCCGAAGAAGAAAGCCCTCGCTTTCAAAGCCACTCCAACCAACCATGACGAGGAGGACTCATCAGAAGACTACGATGAGGACTTTGTCATGCTCATCCGGAAAGTGGGCAAAATGTTCTACAAGAAAAGGAGGCAAAGCAACTTCCGAAGGGGGAAACCTCAAGGAAGATTCGAAAGGAAAAGAGAGGAGCCGGGTCCTTACTTTCATTGCAAGAAGATCGGACACCTCATTGCCGATTGCCCCGCTCTCCAAGCTACCACCTCCAAGAACGGCCCAAAGAAGAAGAAGGCTATGGTGGCCACGTGGGACGATACGGAGTCGGAATCCGATGAGGAGAACGACGCCGCACACATGTACTTCATGGCACATGGTGATGATGCTTCTAAGGTAATTCTCGACAACTCCATAGAAGATGATGAATTGACTATGGATGAATTAGCTCAATTTTTTGAAGAATTACAACATAGGTATGAGATTTCACAATCTCAAAATAAAAAATTGAAAAAGGAAAATGATTTGTTGAAAATAAATATGATATTATTGAAAAAGAGAAAAATGATTTAGCTAATGCTTCTGAAAAATTAAAAATTGATTTTGATAAATATAAAATATCCACTAAAGGAAAAACTTCTATTTCTTCATGCAATAAAAATGATTTTATTGAAATTCAAAAACGGGTTGATGTTTTAAATTCAACTCTTAAAAAATGTGCATTTGACTTAAATAATTTGCATCTAGGTTTCCCAAAGGAGTAACCCAAGGGAAACACACTCACCATCAACATGCACGGAAACATGTACACACACACAAGCATGCACCCATGTATGGTAGTGGTAGGATTTATGTTTGCACACATTGTGGTCGCAAAGGCCATTTAGAAAAATTTTGTTTTGCTAAGCTTAACATGACAAATAAACATGTTTGGGTTCGCCCCGGTACCACCCTAAAGGACCCAAAAAGACAAGGGTACCAAAAGACACACCCAATTTAGTTGAAACAGGTGGGTCTTCTTCCTCCAAGACTTAGGGGGAGACGGTGCCCGGGTGGTGGATGCATCAATGCCTAAACGAACACATCGTCGCTTGCATCGCTTTCGTAGAGGCACCTATTTTGGAGAATGCCCTCGGTTTGGTAATTTCTCCATTTAAAAGTTTTATTTTTGAGATATATATATGCATAGGATTGCTAGTTTACCATGTTGGTATATTGATATATGTTAGAGTAAACTTGCACTTTCATCATGCTTATATATATGTTTGTTTTTATATTTTTTTTCTTGTCCACATGTCTAGATTTAATTGAATATGTATTTTGGTTTGTCAAAACAAAATAAATATTTAAAACAGTTTAAAGCAAATACTTAGAGATGGCAATTGCGCACCTCAACTCATATCTAGAGGAATCTCGAGGAGAAGTACAGAACCCTTCACCGGGTATTCGGCTTCAACATCTCTAAACCTTTGTTTTATATGGAAAATAAAAATAAAATAAAATTTTTTTTGTGTAAATCTTGTTTGATATTTATAACTAATAAAGTTTAAATCATGTTTTAAAACTTTGTTTGTTGAAATATTCTCTTTTATTATTTTCAAACTATTTTAGATATTGGGTTTTTGCTGCTGACAGTTTTTGGGCAAGACCGGCCGACCGGAGCTGATATCCGGCCGACCGACCTTGCCTGGAAGAATTTTTTATTCTTCATCTGTGGCCGGCCGACAGGAACGGCCGACCGTTTCGTCTGTCAGTGCTCTCGGGTTTTTCGGTCGACCGGACCGGTCGACCGGACGACGGGAATCTGCTTTTTACCCACCCTATTTAAAGCCCTTACTCTCTCATCTCTCTCATTTCAACCGCCGTCTCTTCACTTCCTCTCCCTCAAAAACCCTCACTACTCCATTCCATCTCATTCCAACCCTAATCCAAGCCTAGATCTCTTCAATCTTTCCTGGATCTTCAGTCTCAGGCCCTGATCTACGTGTATTTTCAAGAAATTTCAGATTTTGGCCTCTTGAACATCTCTCTTTCAAGGTAAAAATTGTCTTTTTTCTTAGATCTTGCATCTATTCTTGTTATCTATCTAGATCTTACCTTTCATCTAGTTTAGATCAAGCTTTTACCTTGTCTATTTTGTGGATTTTGACCTAGATCTAATTTTTACCCTAAAATTATGCCTAAGAGATCTAGAGCCGAGAAGGGAAAATCAGTAGTCCCTTCTTCTTCTTCCACTAGGACTAAACCTCTTTTTCTCTCCGATCTAGCAGAACAACGGTTTATCCTCCTTTCGAGGAGAACTATTATTTCTGGGAGATGTATTGTCCTTCAAGATTTTGAGCACCTCAATATCCCACAAATATTAAGGAACAATTCTTTAGATCAGTTCATGGCTATTAGAGAACCGGTGTACACCTCACTCATACCTTACTTTTACACTAATCTTGCTTATGAGAGAAACCGGGTTAGGTCTAGGGTTCTTAGAAGAGACATAGATATCTCTCTCCAAGATTTTGCTAAGCTTTTACATCTCTCCTATGAGGGAGTAGATGTCTACTCTTTTGACCTACATGACTTCGAGTATCCGGCCGGTGAGTCTGCACTCACCGCGTCAACTTTACTCCACGGGGATGACAACCCCGGCTTAGTGAGGAATGAGGAGGTGAATAAATTCACTCTCACTGCTCAGTCCTCGCTAAATTTGTATTCTATAACATTCTGCCCAAATCTGGTGAATACAGTCATGCCAGAGGTCCTGTTCCTTTGATTATCTATTGCCTTCTGAAAGGTATTAAGATAAACATCCCCCGCTTCATAATTTCTCACATGACCTCTGATCACGTCCTTGTCCCCACAAGGCACTTGCCTTATAGGATGCTCATTTCGTATCTCCTAAAATAACTCAATTTGATATGTCCTCTGAGATACCCACTGAACCCTCCGTGAACCTGAACAGCACTCTTTTGAAGAGGATGCAACCCAGGATGCGTCATCCCGCTCCTGAGCAGCCTCCTATTCCTCCTGCTCATGTTCCAGGGTCTGCCCCAGGGTCCTCATCCGTCCCAGGGATTTCCTCTGCTCCAGGGCCATCCATTCCTTCAGACCTTCAGGCCTTCATTTCGTCTGAGCTTCGTACTCAGTTTCAGGAGCATCAGTCTTGGGTGACCGCTGAGATCCAGCAGCAACTGACCCAGATTTCTGAGGCGGATGCGGCACATCGCGCGGAGATGGACTCTCGTTATCAAGAACTTCGCAATGATATGTCCTATTTTGCTGATTCCATGCGATACATGGATTCGCAATTTAGTGCACTCTTTGTGAAGTACAACATGCTTGGTCCAGACCCCATGCCATTTTCCCGACCGCTTCCTTCCTCCGGCCCTCCATTTCCAGTTAGGGCCCCTTCTGCTTCTTCAGCACCACAGCCAGGTGTTGCAGCTATTGATCCAGAGGAGGAGGCTTCAGATGATGATGAGGATGATGATGATGGTGATGAGGAGATGGCTGCAGGTGATGAGGACGACTCGTCTGAGGAGGACGATTCTGAGGAGGACGACGATGAGGAGTGACTTCCCCTTTTGATGATGTCAAAAAGGGGGAGAGATATTCATGAGAGACTTCTCTTGGGCTTGTATTGTATTCTGTATTTTGTGTGTTGGACACATTTTGTTTAGTATTTTGGACATGTATTTGTGTTTGTGTGGACATGTGTTCTCTATATGTTTTTATGTCTTGTATGAACATGTGAGTTATTTATGCATGAGTTATTTTCTGGCATGGACATGTGTATGGTTGTTTATTATTTATGCTATTTACCTATGCCTGAGTATCTTTTTATTATATGCATATGTTGAGGGGAGCTTCACTTGAAGTCTCCACCCAAAATATTTGTAATAACTATATATGTTTTGTCATCATCAAAAGGGGGAGATTGTTGGCCCAAAGGCCATTAGCCCGATATTTTGATGATAACAAACCATATTTAGTTATGTGTTTAACAATCTTGTTTAAAAGAATTTCAGGTTTAAAACAAGTTGATTTGACGGCTCCACAATCAAGACTCACAATTTTGGACGCCGCTAAAGATTTGCATTCCCAAGCCTAACACGGTAGAAAAGCTTCGGGATCAAAACATTGAAGAAAAGATCAAGATTTGTAATTTATTTTTATTTTTAGATATTTTGTCAAAACCTAGATGATAGAGGTAGAATATTTGGGATTGTCACTCACACACACTTAGTATTGCTTCATGGCTTCAAAAGAATTTTTATATCAGAATTTCTAACTTAGTTTTTAGAAATACCATGTTTTGGAAAAACCGTTTTTAGCATATCATTTTATCAAAAGGATTTTTACCAAAAATGATCTAACATGTTTGGGTATTGATCTATGATCACACTCTTAGTTTTATTAGGTATAAAACCTTATTTTCATATCCTTAAACCAAAATGCTTTAAATCCAAAATTTTCCTTTCTTTCCAGACTCTGTATAAACAGATCTGACAGAGTCCGGTCGACCGACCCGCCGACCCAGTCGACCGACGTGCACGGCTGTGCATGTGTGCACGTCGGCCGACCGCTCGGGTCGACCGGGCACTTGTCAGTGCTCTCTGTTTATTTCGGTCGACCGAGTCGGCCGACCGTTTTCCCCCAACGGTCAGAAATATGACCGTTGGCGGTCGGCCGTCCCAGTCGACTGGTAGTTGTCAGAAAGTCTGACAGACTCCAACAGCTCTATTTTCTGACAGATTTTTGTTGGGATCTCACCCCAACGAATCCTTTAAGCTGTGTAGTTGGTTTTTCATCCACTATAAATAGTGGGTCATTTCAACATGATAAGACACAAGATTTATATGATTTGACAAGAGTTTTTAAGCAAGAAAATATTTTCAAGCTAAATCCTTAGTTTTCTTTTAGAAAAGATTTTCTCTCCAAAGCCAAAATTCCCTACACCTTTTGAAGCAATCCTCTACTTCTCTCTAGTCTTTTGCACTACACAATCCCAAATATTCATCTTCATCATATTGGTTATAGGATCGTGCAAGTGAGCTTTTTGATCAAGTGTGATCAAGTTTTTTCTTCAATTGAGAAGTTGTAGAGGCATCGGCCTCAATCGAGCGGATGTGCTTCATAGTGTTGCAGCGACACCGAGAGATAGGACAAGTGTGTCCATGTATTGGAGATCCAGTGGGATCAACAATAGTGGAAATCCTTCAGGTGTGAAGGCGGGGACGTAGAGCGTGGCTCGAACCTCGGAAACATATCCTCGTGTTTGCGTTTGCTCAAATTTCTCTAAACTCAATCTCTCTTCATTACTTGCTTTACTTATTGCTTTTTATCTTGCAAGCATTTTAATTTGAGCTTATTGTTTTAAGTAGATTTTAATTCCACATTATTGTCATATTTCATATAGCCATCACCTATTCACCCCCCCTCTAGGTGATTTCAAAAACAAGTTTAAATGATTTTTATGTATATTAGATATGTTCGATATACATACATGCTTCATATCTTAGACAAATTTATTTTGATATATCAATTCTTGAGTTTTAGGAAAAATCAGATTTACTTATTGAAAAATCCAAGTTTGATAAAATACAGTTTTTGGTTTTTGGTAAAAATGATAAGACACAAAAATGGTTCAAAATGTTTGATATTTGAGTTGAAATTTTTATCACATGTTTATATATCATACATTTTGTTAGAAACTATTTTTGTGGATTTTTAGAAGATTTACAAGATTTATTAGAATATTTTTTAATATGTTTTTCTGACCCAGAATATTGGCTGCCAGGCGCTGGCGGTCGACCGAGACGGTCGACCGTGTTCCAGAGCCGATCGACCGGTCGGTCGACCGACGTGTACAGACTTGTGCAGGTTGGCCAGGCACAGGGCTCGGTCGACCGGGTCGGTCGACCGGCTAGAGAGCCTTGCTCTCGGTTTTTGGGCGGTCGACCGGGTTCCTCCAACGGTCATTTTTATGACCGTTGGCGGTCGACCGGGCGGTCGACCGCCAGCCGCTTTTGGCTGAGAATTCAGCCAACGGCTAGTTTTAGGGTTTGGCCTATATAAACCCCATTTCTTTGGGATTTTGGCTAAGATTTTTAACAAGAAAAATTCCTACTTTCTGGAGTGTTTTTACAAGTTTGTAAAAAGTGTTTTAGAGCTTCAAAAAGATCTATCTTTATTTGTTTCAAAAAGAGTTTAGAAAATTCAAGAAAAGGAAAAAGCTTTCGGGATTTGTTTTTGATCTTAACTCTTATCCTATTTATTTTTCCCAAGTGTTTCCTTTGAGTTTTTGATTTTCAAACAATTGTTTTCCTCACTTGAGCTTATCATCTATCCTATTCTATTAGAATCATTATTTGTGGAAAAAAAGGAAGTTGTTTGTGGTTGAGATATACCACCAAGTTGTAAACCCTTTGTTGGTTGCTCCCTCTTTGGTAGAGGTTGAGATTGTTGGTTTGCTCCCTCTAGTGAGAGGTGGAGTTTGGTTGTTTGGCTATGGGCCTTATCCCTCTTCGGTAGAGGTGGATTGTGGTTGTATTGCCTCAGTGGCATTGTATAGGTTGAGAGAGGAGTTCGGTACTCCTTAGTGGATTGGAAATCCTTCTTAGTGAAGGCGGGGACGTAGAGCTAGGGGCTCGAGCCTTGGAACATATCTTTGTGTTTGCGTTTGATCCATTGTCTCTTAACTCTCTCCTTTATTTGTGTTTGTGCATAGCATCATTCATTCATATCTTATTTGCTTGTGTTGTGTCTTGCATATTTCATATTGCTTATCATCCTTATATGCTTGGCTTATGTTTGTGTGCCTCACTTGTACTTAACCACGAGAGCTTCATATAGCACCTCAACCCTTATCTAGGGGAATCAAGAGGAGTTAGTCCAGAGCCCTTCACGGGGAATTCGGTTACACTCGTTGGTTGTATTAAGTGTTTGTGCAAATTTGTTTTAGCTTCCGCATTCTTCCGCATTTAGTTTCTAGATTAGCACTATCACCTATTCACCCCCCCCCCCTCTAGGTGATTTACACTGCCAAGACTGCACCGCTTAGAGGTCATCGATACTTTTTCTCTTTTATTGATAATTTATCTAGGCATTGTTGGATATATCCTATGAGATAAAGATTTGAAGCCCTAGGTATGCTGATAAGTGGAAGGATATGATGGAGAAATGGATTGGTAGGAAGATTAAGGAGCTCCAAATTGGTAATGTTGAAAAATATAAGAACCAATTCCTACAATTTGGCCAGAACACTGGTATTAGTACTCACTTCACAAATGGAATACATTGGTTGGCTAAGAAAAATCAACCGCTCCTTGCTGGGGAAGATTCGTTGTTTATTGTCTAATACACGATTAGACAAATCGTTTTGAGCTGAAACGATTGTATGTACTAGTCATCTCATAAATGGATTATCATCGACTGCGATAGGAGGCAAAACTCCATTAGATATTTGGTCAGGTGGAGTTACTCAGGATTATGATTTACTGCGGGTATTTGAAAGTCTGGCCTACTTTAGTGCCAAAGATGGCAAAATAAATCCGCGAACAAAGAAGTTTGTGTTTTTGGATGTCAAGAAGAATATGAAAGGCTATAAGTTATGGGACTCTGAAAACAAAAAGATTGTTTTGAGTAAGCATGTCACATTTGATGAGACTTCATTGTTGAAGTCTATCATCTCTTAGCAGGTGGAGAGATTGAAGATCAAGGATGTATCGTAGCGGGTGGAGGTTGATGCTACTCTACCACCTCTAATTGGTTTGATATAGTAAAGATTTCACCAGATGTGATACCGGGTGGAGATCATATAGCCAGTTTTGATGCTGAACAGGTTGAAGACATTGATGAGAATGTTGAATTATTTGCAACTATTGAAATTAAGATAAATTCACGAAAGTGGGTGAAGAAGCATGATCTCAAGTTGGTAAGCGTGACAAGCTCAAATTGAAGGTCGTTATTCTCCATGACTGTATTGGTAAGGAGGTTCATATGACTCAGCCAGATCAGTTCGCTGCTAAAAATTTAATCACAGTTGTTTGAGCTCAATGGAGCTCGTTTGGATGAACTACGTGTAGCTTGATCCCATTGGGCATGGGTACGTATGCAACTACAATGGTGCAGTCAATTGGAGTTGACATGGTGTTATGTTGTGTTCGGCTCAGATTTGAGAAATCTTCACGTAGGTGGAGAATTGTGAGAAGAGAGGATAAAAATCTTGTTGAAAGAGTTTTTTAAACTCTGTTTAAATTTATCCAAAGAGTGATGCAATCCATGGTGTCGAATACGAGAGGGTGTCGGTCGTGTCAAAACTGAATTGCACAGGAGGAGCCCAGCCTAGTCGACTAGGCATTTGCCCTAATCGACTAATGATACAAACAGAGAGTTGGCAAATCTGTTTCACTACAGACTAGTCGACTAGGCCAAATATCTAGTCGATTAATAGGAGCAAATTTTCGACTAGGATATTGTCCTAGTCGACTAATGTGGCTGCAGCGGCCCTGTTTCCGAATCTGATTCAGAATTCGTTTCTGTTCCAAATTAGGTGTTTTTTTGTTTTTTTTTTCTTCGTGGCTTCTTTAGCTATATAAAGAGGGGTGTTGTCCTCAATATTTGTAACCTGTGAATTGATTGATTCAATAAGAACTCTCTCTCCTTGCTCCAAGGACATAGGCAAATTGTCAAACCTCGTTAAATCTTGTACTCTCTCTTTCTTTTCTTTATTTACTTGTTCGTACGATTAGGGACTATTCTCTGGTGTCCCTCTTCTCTGTTGCTTGGATTCTTAACAAATTTTGAATATAGTTAGCTCTTTTAAAGTATAAATGCAGGTAAATGCAAGAATCCAATATATATAAAAAAAGATTTTGCACACAAAAGAAAATGACTTCACCGCAAGATGTTGTAAAGGTCAGTAAGTCAGGTTACAATATTGACAACCAATCAAGATGAAGGTGGGAAGAAGGCCTACGATGTTGTCGAGCTGTAATCCACAGAGGAGGTATGGGGGGCTGCGGCCGCTAAGGCCATGGGGAAGCTGGCTGTTCTAGGCTGCCTTGGTAGTAATCTTCTTGGCACCAGGATCTTGGTGGTACCTTTGAATGGCAGTGACTCAGTGAAAAACACAGTGGCTGCCTGCATTCTGATGATCTTGGTTCTTGACTTCCTTTTTGTCCTTACATTGAAGCTTGAGAGTTGTTGGATGAGGAGCCAATCACTATCTATAGGATTACAAGATGTCTGTGAATGGATAAGCTGATATTTAGGTCTGTAAATGGGTCGGGTTTCTGATGGATCAGATCTTTGCAGTATTCGTATCTAGAATCGAGACCTTCAAAAGTAAGCTCAAGTGAAATATGCGCCTGACATGACAGCCAACATATGGATCAAACTCATACATTGTTTGAATTTGGATCTGTTGTCTGATTCTGAATGAGTTCTGCCTATTGGATGTGGATTTTGCATACCATTGTTTGATATTTTTGCTTTCTCACAATTAAAACTGGAAGTGACACACATCTTACAGACATGCGCTGATAAGTAAATATATATGTTTAGCAAATTTGACCATGAAAGTTTATCATTGGATTTGTTATGAGATTTTGCTTTTCATGTTGGAATCCTTGCATCCACTTTGAATGTGTGCATGGATGTATTGGAGCAGGTCCTTTTGCCTCTTGAAATGCTAATCTTTCTTTCTTTATATCTTTACCATTTAGGTTGGTGAATGCTTGTTGGTGATGTTGCTATCAACTCAGGGTCTCTGGACCACCTATTGTCGACCTATCTACCCGATGAGCTGCAGCCCTGCAGGTACACAATCATCGTGTAATGTATATCTCGTAGTTTAGATTCTGTTTTCTGGTTTCCAATCAATTCAAAGCAAATATTCTCAGCATATATTGCAAACCGAAACATATAAATCAATTTCTCTAGTATTATTCTTATACAATCTTTCTAGCTACCGCTCTATATATAGATACATTATGTTGATGTTTTTTTTTTTTTTAAGTTGTTCATTTTTAAGATGATAAATGTTATTTACAAGGAGAGTTGCTTTGCTTAAGCTCTGATAATTTTCATATTTGGATGAAGACTGAGATTCGAATGAAGTTGATGTACTTGAGAGTTGGGTATGTAAGCGTTGGAGTTGTAAAATGTTGGTCTGAACCGAGAGGAATTGTTGCTGGCCTTGGATACAGTAGAGGTTATTATCAAGTTTGGGTTCTGAAATGAAATCAACTATGTAACTGCACCCGGGACCATAAGCAAAACTGTTCAAAACCCTAACCTAATTTAAAAACCTGCCTGCATCTGTTCCATGAACTTAGACAAAATTAGCTACTTGCATTTGTTTGCAGTAACAGTATTCATGTCTTGTTGATAAACTAGACAAACTTGAATGTACATATTTTTGTTTCTTTTCTGAGGGAAAAGGCTTGGTCCACAGGTTTGACAAGTTCAGCTCTTGCATTATTATTCTCAAAGCATCTTTATGTTACAGTTGCTCCAATCAATCAACCAACTCAAGTTGGATTGTTTCATGCAAGGTGGAGTGAAGGAATCCAAAGAAATTGGATATTACATTGAAGAAAGCTCATCAGGGGATGGTCAAGATAATGATTTCATATCAAATTACTCAGATTTTGTAATTGGCCAGTCTTTTTACCCCTTATCCCTTTTCCTGTCTGTCTGCTCGTGCGAGTGTGTGTGTGTGTGGAGCCTCGTACTCTGAGGGACAAAAGCCCTTGACTTTCCAGCCTCCCTCCCCCACATGCATGCTTCCTTTCATGCTCATACTTCTCACAGCCTTTCATGTCCCCAATGCATAACATGCACATATGACAGAGAGAGAGAGAGAGAGAGAGAGAGAGAGAGAGGGGGGGGCTACTCATAACAAATCAGAGAGAGAGAGAGAGAGAGAGAGATGGTCCCCTCTCCCTTTACAATTCACAATCAGAGAGCAGGTCCTACTTGCTTCTAATCTCTTGAATTTGTACAACCCCTCAAAATTCCTAACAAAACAGTCTTTTAAAAACTGACATAATTGACAAATAGTGGGAAGAAAAAATTAGACAAAAAATCGCAGGTGGTCTAAAAGTCGTAGCTCGGTCTTGAACCTGTTGTAATCCAATCTCACCGCTTTACCACTGAGCCAGACTTGTCGTCTTGTGGAAATAGATTTTGGAAGCATGATATAAATTTTCCATCGAAGGCAGCCCAGCTTATTGTTGCTGGTTTAAAGAGTCATAAAGTAGTGAAACCATTGCCTATAGCTTGGCTACTGATACTAACCTGTTTGGTAATCGTAACTGGCCGTAATTCGTAAGTCGTAATTGGTAAAGTCTTTTACAGTTGTAAATGAGTTACATCCATGTAAGCTTTATGGTGTTTGGTTGGTAATATAAAGTTGTAAGTGGAAAAGTGTATTGTTTTTTACGATGTTTGGTTGTCATAGTGTGTAAGTCGTAAGTGAAAAAGTTGACCATAAAATTAACTATTTGGTGATTTAAAAAGTTTTAATATTGCAAATAAATATTAAAAATGTTAAATGTTAAAAAAAATTAATATTAACATAAAAAAATAATACAAATTTGCATGACCACAAAATTAACTGTAACTGGGTTATAACTGAGTGGTAACTGAGTTGCAAGTGAGTGATAATTGGATTGTGTAAGCTTTTTACGAATTACGGTCCAAACAAACGCCGTAGTTGTAACTGGGTTGTAAGTCATTTACGATTTATGGACTTTTACGCGAAACAAACGGCCCCTAATAAGGTTTTTTTTCATCAAATGAGTTTAAATATAACTTTGTGGAGTAATCACAAGCCTTTGTTCTCCCAATTAGCCTTTTAGACATCAAGATAGCAATGCCCTTTCATTCACATAAAGCTCTGTTTAGATGGTTGACATTTGATTAGTGGTTAATAATGATGGCTACTGGTAGAACTTAGTTAATTATGGACATGAACTGGTGTCACAATTCAAAGAGCCACTCTCTCTCTCTCTCTCTCTCTCTCTCTCTCTCTCTCTCAAACAAAAAGACAATTCAAAGAGCCACAACAATAAATGTAATGCTCCAATCAACAACCAACAGTTTGAAACAGACACCCCATCATTTTAACCAAGTCATGAACCAAATCAGAGGCAAGCAAGCAATAATTTGGGTGATTTTACTGGAGAGAGAAACAACTGCAACTATTCACATTCGTTAGGAATCAACCAAAACCCCAACATAATAATCACCAAAGCTACACAAAATTTTGGATTTTAAGTTGAAAGGGGTGAGCCATCAGAAGCTATGTAGCTGTGTGAGCATGGCAACAAGTTCATCGCTCGACGGGCGATCAGCTGGCAGATCCGATAAGCAGACTAGCGCGATTCTTATTGCCATCAGCATCTCCTCTTCCTCTACTTCCTCGCCTAGAATGGCCTTGTCCAAGGCTTCACGAGCCTCTCCGGATTGTTGCAACTGCCTGAGCCAACGCCCTAGGCCGCCCATCCCTGGTGCGGACGCGCTTGAGAAGAATGGATCCAATGGGTCTCTCCCCGTCAGCAACACACCTAAGATCATCCCGAAGCTGAAGACATCACTCTTGTCTGTGTATCTGCAAATTATTAGAGCAAACTAAATTAAAATTCATCCCAGGAAAACAAGATCATCCAATAATCAATATGTCAATGCTTTATAGATTTTACCAGAATTTCTGAATGACGAAATTCTAAGGCTCTACGAAGAACTAATCAAATTTCCACAACCTTTTCACTTGAAATGATATCAACAATCAACAGGCTGGTGTCATGTCGTCGATTGAGATATCAATCAGATTTACCTTAATGATCACAACCCTCGGAAGCACTTCTATCCCATGGAGAGAATATTTGGAAGTTTGATGAAAGAAGTGGCATATATCTCTGAGACAAGGTACAACTATGAGGTATGAACCTAATTGAGAAACAACTCCAAAATCCGCGTACTAGTTTTCTACTTATTTGTTAAAACTATTTCAAATCTAGTTTTCACATATAGATGCATCCCCTAATCTTTTATAATTTGAAGAATTTTGTAGCTTCCAGGACCAAGGCAACCCCTAGTATCTTGCCTCATGTAAGGAACCAGAATTATAGTTTAACCTCGACATCAAAACACACTAATTTGTATTCAATCATAGTAGTTTACTCGAAAATGCACCCAATCATCTACAGTTCTCCAAAAAAAGAAATAAAGATGAAGAAAATATAGAAACCATAAAGTAAATTAATGCAGCACAGAGTATAAGAGAACAAAAACTCCAAGGATAGAAGTTGCAGATTTTAATTAACATTAAAACATTATGAAGGCTGCAAAGCAAGGTAACGTGCTAAACATAAATGGAGTTTGAATTTCTTATGCATTCTTTCAACAATGAACTAGATTCTTACTAACTCAAATAAACAGAATAAACAGATTTCAACAAGAACAAATGCTTTACTTAGATGTATCTTTGTTGCAGATTAACACTAGTAAAATCTGGAACTTTTACCGGCAACTCTGGAAGCACTCTGGTGCAGCATAACATTCACAGCCCACGGCATCAAACCGAGCTGGAACCAGCCCCCCAATCCACAATCCCCTAACCTCGGCTCAAGCCCCTCATCCAACATCACATTCCCTGGCTTCAACCTGTAGTGCAAGATCCTCGGGCTGCACTCAAAGTGCAAACATCTCAACCCCTTGACAATGCCGACTGCAATCCGATGCCTCACCTCCCATCCAAGGCTCAATTGGCCAGACCGCACCCTCTTCATCATATCCTCCAAGCTCCCACTGGCAATGTAATCATACACCAAAAATAACCGGTCCTGTTCTCGAACATAAGCCCTCAAGCTCATCACATTCCGGTGCTTCACTCTAGCGAGCCGGTCAAGCTCTCTTTGCATCCTTCTTTTTGCAGAACTCGATCTCATAGAATTGGGACTCTGACTGGGAGAGGCATTGGGGATATTGAGTTCAAGGCGTTTTACTGCGACAAGGAGCTCATTTTCAAGGTATAACCGGAAGTAGTTCCCATTGGGGCTTGAAGGGAGCAATTGGGAGGATTGAGGTTGGTTTGAGATCGCGAGATGGAGGGTTTTGGGGGAGATTTGAGTGGAGAAGCTGATTGGGCCTTTGAGAATCGGGGTGCGGTTGGAGAATATGAGGAAGAGGCGAATGAAGAGGAGGAAGAGAATGGAAGCAATCAGGCCAGTGAGGGAGCCAAAGAGGACTCCAAGAAGGATTCGGCGAAGATGGATTTGGGCTTTTGGAGCAATGGTGGAAGTTTTTGATTGAGTTGAAAGTGTTGGTGATTGAGAGGGGACTGAGTGTGAACGAAGAGACTGAGAAGAGGAGAGTTTTGGTTTTTGGAGGAGGAGGAAGAAGAAAATGAGAAGAAAAGCCAGGGTTTTTCTAGGATTTCTGTTCTCCATTGTTGAAGAAGGAAAAATGAGGAGACGGCAACCTAAAGCCAAAATAAGCAGAACCCAAGGTCTAGTTTTCTGTCCTCTTCAAGATAGAAAGAGACATCTTGAGAAGCATAAAAGAGCAACTACGTTAGGGTTTCCCTTCTCCATGGAAGGGAAAAATGATTGTTTGGAATGGTTAGATTCCCTAAAGCTAAAAGAAACAAACCCAAGATGGCTTTTTTGTTTGTTTCTTCTGCTTGAGTTCTCGCAAGATTGAAATAGAGAAAGGCATTAAACACGGAGCAACAAGCATTAAAGTTCAAACCAACACTACACACTGCAACTTTGAAGCAAAAGGAGGGAAGCCAAAATGGTTTTTTTTCATCTTCAACTCAAAAGAAGAAACCCACAAGCTAAAAGAAGCAAACCCAACTCAAGGTGAGATTTTGCATCAAATGCAAGAGGATTCATAAAAGAAACTATTTTTTTTCACAAATTTGGAAAAATGATCCATAAAAAATCATAATTGTGGAAGCTCCCAAGAACTCAAAATCTCTGAAAATTTCACATTACCCATTTCCAGAGCTCAAACCTTGTCTTCTTTTGAGTTGCTCCCTTATCTTTCTCTTCTCCCGACTCTCCACCCAGCAAAATAAAAAAAAAAGGAGAGAAACCCAAAAAACAACATAACTGGGGGAAACTCAAACAAAAAATTTAATACATAAATATACAAATAAAAAGTAAGTAAAGGGTCTCGATAAGTGTGAGCATTCTCTCTCGTGTGAGCGTGTGGGTAACTGTTGGTTCTCTCTCTCTTTACAAATATTTTTAACTCTCAGACTCCTCATTTTTCACGCACTTTTTGGAGGCTTTTAGCCTCACTCCTGATTCTCATACTGCACTCTCACTTGAACACTTTGACAGCCAGGATAATGCCAGAATGTTTCGCATCTATCACCCTCATTTGTTCTCTATTTATTGATTTTCTTCAATTTGAAAATGCCTCTTTATGCCCTTATTTGAACAAATTATTATTTATATGTGCAGAATCTGCTTGTACAAATTCAAAATTAATGGCAAGGTAGAAATATTTGTTTCAGAGGAAAATGTTGTACGAATTACTCTTACCTAATAGAGCAGCCACTGTTTTTTTTTTCAGTAGGGGAAAGCCATATCTTCATTCATTATAGAAGGCATTCGGTACAAGCTATAATTGCTGGCATCTCTAAAAGAGATGAAGGTAAAGTAAGAAATACTCGGTGCCCAAACAGTAGAGCTCTGAAACAAGTCTGGGCCGTTAAAGTGAGCAGCTTGGTTGGAATTCCTTGCGAAGAAGACAAGTGATGCATGGTGAAATTGTCACGTCAGGGGCTCGTCACTCATTGATGATGTGAAGGAGCCTCCATGGGGACATGAGGCTGCTACCAAGTAGCTCACTTCACCATGGGGCTGTTTGGTTAGGAGTGGAAGTGAGAAAGTAAAGAAGTGAAGAAGTGAGGAAGTAGTAATAGTTCCCTTTAGAATTTGAGAATTGGTTAGTAAATTTTTTGGTGTTTAGATGTTATTGGGAAGTGTGGTTTGAAAATGTTATGTCTTTTCTGGTGTTTGGATGGTAATGTGAAAGTGAAAGTGAAAAAGTTAACCATAAAGTTGACCGTAAAATAATATTAAAATAAAAATTAATTAAGAAAAATAAAAATTAGATTGTAAGTAGAATGCAAGTGAGATTTATATGACCACAAAATTAACTGTTTTGAGTTACAACTTATTACAAATGAGATTTACATGACCACAAAATTAACTGTAGCATCCTGAAAGTGAGGAAGTGGTTGTGTAAAAAGAAAAAGAGAAAAGGAAAAATGATTTTCTCATTTTCCTTTTTCAGTGTTTGGATAGACAGGAAAGTGAGAAATTATACTTCCCCATATTGAAGAGTCGCCGCACATTGTGCATCTCTTTCTTTTGTGAGAGTACTAGCTAAGATGAGACCCTCTTGCAAAGCATATATAAGCCTCCGCGAGATCAGTGTCCCTAGTCACCATCTTTGTCGAAGAGATTGATCCCACCTCGGCGAGGCTGTCTTTGGAGATCGCTGCTGCACAAGAATGTGAATGTCCCACTGCAGCAGCGGCGTCGACATTGATCTTCACCTCATTTGACATAGGTGGTTCCCAACTTCCCTCAGCACAACTATGGCCCAGTGGCACCTCTGAGTTCATTAAGAGTTTCGCTCACCCATAAGGTCCACGGTTCAAATCCCATATCGCATGGATATCAGGCTGCCTTCATGCGACCCCCTCCCTTAATTAGCCACAAAAAGACTACGGCTCTCCCTCAAATTTCGTCGAATGCTTCTCAGGTATGGAGGTACACTGCACATAGGGTGCAAACCCGATGCAGATATTTCCGTGGGTATTCACAACTGTATTGGGTTTTGGGGATCGAGTTAGCTCCTTCGCACGAAGGATCAGGATGGTTGTTCAAGTGTTGTGGGCCATCCATCAATAATGGGGAGAGAGAAATAAAAACACGCCTCTCTCCATTGGGCAGTCCATCAGCTGTGATGGACAGTCCACAACGCACGAAAGACCGGATAGTCCTTCTAGCGAATGAGCTAACCTGCCCCCTAGGTTTTGATGCAAATATGTGTAACACCCCGCTCCCGGAATACGTACTTAGTTGCGTATTCAGATTTTTCGATCGTATTTTTCGATTTACTTCCTATATTTGTTTTTCTTTATGAATTATTTATATGATTGTTTTACCTTGGATCCGGATTCGTGGACTCGGAGTCAGCCCTAGTCTGAACTGGGAACCCGATCCTAGAGTTTTACTCGATTTGATCTTTCTGCTATTCTGATTTGACTGATTTCTATTTCAAACATCATTTTTTAATATTTTAGATTTTCTATGATTTTTAGGAATTTTCTGAATTAAATTGGAAATCTTCAAAACCGGGGTCGACCAATTCTGCTGCTCGATTCTCGGATTTTTAATTTACAAACAAAGTAGAAATTCTAAAAAGGCTTTCCTGTAACTTCTTAAAATCTCTATCTAAATACTTTTTTTGAGATTTTTCAGAATTTATCAAAATCCGGCCTACCCGGTGTAGACCGATATTGACAGTTGACTTCAGGATTTTTATTTTGAAAATGGGATTGAATTTCTGAAAATCGATTTTACCAAAAATCTTTAAATAATATTTATTATTTTTGAGAATTTTTGGAAAGCTTTCCGAGTTACTTTATTTTTCGGGCCTTTCTTAAGTTTTCGGTGTTTTGCCAGATACCGGAATTTTGTCCAGATATTCTACTTTTCTCTTTTTTCATTTTTCTCTCTCCTCGCTAGATGCGAGTTCCACCTAACCTGGCTTCAACTTTTAATGCAGAGATCCTCTCCATATTGCATTTAATGTTCGTCCTTCAAGTCAAATCTGACTTTTGTCTTTTCTGTTAAACGCAATCTCGCGTTTTCCCTCCTGGACGTGGCTTTTATCTCCGCGTCTAGCTTGTTTGCCCAGACGCGGATTTCATTTCATGGGGACGCATCCCATTTTGATGGAGACGCAAGTCTCATTATATATAAGGCATTCCAATGGCAATATTATAATCTAATCATTCCCCCTTATATATACACCCCCCTTTTTTCCCTTCTCTTTCATTCATTCTTTTTCCTTTCCTTTTCTTTCCAGAGAACGCACCAACAGCCATGGTGGCCTCTTTGGCCAACCATCCACCCTCCAATTCCACCACCATTTCCACCAACTTCTCCACCTTTCTCTCCTTCATCTCCTTCTCCATTCCAACAACAACAGCAACCACAACACCATCTTCATCACCATCTTCTTCCTCCATCTTTCCACCAAACAACCCATTCTCACCACCAACTTCACCACCTTCTCCATCACCACCTATACCACCTTAGCCACCACGAATCACGCCATCTTCCTCTCCTCGGCGTGCTCTTTCTAACGGACCTACTCGTCGCCCTCCGAAACACCATTTCAAAAACTCCAAATTTTCCAAATGAACTAAACTAGCACTCCCATTTTGCCTTGGGCTTGGGGATTTTGGCCGCCCACCTCCGGCCTCCGGTCACCTCCGGCCGTCCTCCCTTCTTCCTTCTTTTCTTTCTTTTCTTTCCTTCTTTCTTTTCTTCTTTTCTTTCTTTCTTTCTTCTTCTTCTTTTTCCTTCTTTTTCCATTCCTTCTCTGTTCCTTGTTTTTCCCTGCGTCTCTCTCTTTCTCTGTTTCTGCGTCTCTCTCTCCCCCTCTCCATGTACACTATCTCCCTCTCTCTTGTCCTGTCTCTCTCTCTCTCACTTTCATTTTATTGCTAGACGCGGCTCACCCCCGCGTTCAAGCAATTCTTTAACGCGACCTTCGCGTTCTTATATCAACGCGACGCGGAGTTCATACTCGCGTCTGCGTTCTCCTCATGTCCTTGCTAGAACGCGGTTCTTGAACCCCCGCGTTTGTGATCTCTACGCGCGCGACTCTCGCGTCTGCGACCCCCGCGTCTCACTCTCAATCTCGCGTCCCCCTGTACACAATCTCTCCCTACTCTCTCTCTCTCTCTCCATGGACTCTCTCTAGCTCTCACTTTCTCTCTCCTCTCTCTCATTCCCTTTCTCTCTTGATTTCCTCCTCTCTCTATCACTTTCTCTCTAACGCACTGACGCGTTGGTTCCTGGATTCTAGAAATCAGGGATTTCACTTTGCTTTCTGAAGATTTAGGCGAGTGTCCTCGCCTCCATTCGATTTTCCCTTTTATCGGATCGACTTGTATTTGCATTATGTATCACTTGACAACTGATGTGTTATCATTTACCATGCTACTACTGGACACCTGCTCCCGTTATGTTATCTCTTATCACTTGCTCCTCATTATAACATGACTTACCACCTGCCTCCTGACATATTAATACCTGACCTGTGATTATCACATTCACAGGAATCCTGCCGTGTTATTCTGTATTACATACAATGACTTGAATCATGTACTTATTATCCTGTATTATATACAGTAACCTGTTATCACTGTATTTTTATACAGTGACCTATACTCATGTTATACATGTACTCATGTACTCCTGAATTCCTGATCTTGTCCTGATCCTTTTATTCCTGTGAATTGCTAACTACATATTAAATTATAATAAGACAACTTGCTCCCGGTTTGGGGGAAACTGATGGGCCATGATTAATCATGTTTATGGTGGTCTTATCGAGTCACGTGTGGCCACCTACTTGAGGGATCACCTGGCGGCCACAAGGGATTCCGTGGGGTGTGCTAGCACCCCTACTCCTGTTTATTCCTGCCGGGTATGCACACGCTCTAGGCCTATTTCTATGGGATCTGCGATACTCTATTCCTGTTCGGGCGTAAATAAGTCCCGGTACCTAGCGGTACGTTCCGGCTCAGCACCGGATACTCCTGGACCGTTGTCCCGGGCATGTACGGGGCCCATCCGAAACATGATTCATCGAACTTTAACAGTTTTTAAATAACTTACTCTATAAGTTGTAAGTGGAAGTATGTGGAATGGGACGCATACTGAAACCTGCAACTTAGACGGCCCCAATTATAATAAGATGCTAAGATACCATTTGCTGTGCCGTTTTGTAACGCGGGTTGTATGCGCTTGGATTTCGGTGACATAGGATAAAGGTATATAAATGAGGGTTTCCTTGTTTGGATTATTCCTTCGATGTACTAGTCTCATGAAGCCGTGACTTAAGCTTATGCAATCGGTTTTACTCGTAATCGGATTTATTCGGTTTTATTCGGTTTTATGTTAGTTTAGGAGATATCAGGTGTTGCCTTGTCTACTTTATTCATCGCCTCGTTACCTGCTCTTATCATCTTATATCATTCATGTTCCCGGCTTGATATCGATTACTGTCTCTCTATTTGTTCCTGCATGCTGGTGCTCACGACACAGCTTTCAATGCATATTTATGACTTGGATTTATCGATACACATGTGCTTATCTCATCACGCCATCTGGCTTTCGCATCACCACTCGCCGGGGAGTTCTGACTCCCCTGGATCCTATGTCCAGGTTTTGGAGCTTGAAGCTAGGGGATTCTCCCAGTTGCTGATCAGAGTGGCGCAGCGGTAGCGTGGATCCCCAGCAGACCGTCCAGAGCTCCATCCTTCCAGGCCCCCCTGCTCGGCTCTGGAGTTCTCCTGCTATGTCTCTGGCCATCTTTCGTACTGTTCATACTTGTACATCTCTTTGTATTCTCGCAATTGCGCATATCAGTGATGTGATATTATTGTAATATTGGGTCACTTCTGGTGAAAACTTTGTAATTGTACTCTTATGTTGGAATGTATAATGCACCACGTGCTTCCGTACTCTGATTCTTGCCTGTACTGATGCTTAGCGTATATACGTAAGGGTATTTCTGACCTGCGTATATATGTCGCAGTAACGTCTCCGTACCCGCCGGATCGGGGCGTCACAATATGGATATAGAATTTTCGACTAGGGTGGATACAAATATGGATTTAGATAGGGATTTTGAAAATTTTGATGATGTGAATAAAGAAATATTTTTAGAATCTGGATACAAATAGGGGTATCCGTATATAAATGTTTTTATTTTTGGAATCGGATATCCCACATATATAAAAACTTGGATATGGAATAGCTTCTGCAAATAGATAGATTTTATGGATATAGATATCTGCATATGGACTGATTTTTTTTTTTATACAAGTATCCGCATATGGACAAGGATATGGATATGAACATGGGAATTATAATTTTTGTTGTTTATTTTGAAGTTAAGAAATTTTTTCATGGTAATTTGTTTTTTGTTAGATTTTAAATTTAGATGAATGGTGATATGAGTATGTCTATTTTATTCTATTCATAATCGCATTCGTTTCCCACATATCCAATTTTCAATCAAGGACACGGATCTGAGTTTACCTTAGCGAGTAATATTTGAATTTGTATACTCGTATTCAAATTTTGGAAGCAGATATAGATAGGGTAATTGTTATATCCAATCGTATCTAATCCGTTTTCACCCTCGGACTTACCAATGCAAAAAAAAAAAAAAGTATTACTAAAATTTGTAGGGGTTTTAGATAGGAGTGACAATGGGTAGGGTAAAGGTAAGACAAAGGTCTTACCTTTTCCTTTACTCCATGAATGTTTATCCTTTATCCTTATCCTAATGGATAATTTATAAATCATATTTGCCCTATTTTAGGGCAACAGGTAAAAAATTTCTTTATCTAATAGGGTAAATGAGTAAAACGGGTAAAATACCTTTAATGACTAAAAATTATTTTATCAGAAGAAGAAAAGAAATAGTTTTGAAAAAATTATCATTGAACAATTTTAGAATTTTCTCCTACCATATGTTAATGTTATAGATAAAAAGTACACTTATTTAAACTTATATATTAATTAGTGGCTCAATTATTGAGAAAAAAATATATGACACAACTACTTAGAATATATATTATCAGATGATATTTCAAACCATGTTTTTACTGTTACTCTCTACTCTTTCATTTAAGCGGGTAAAAGATTCTTATTCTTACCCTATCGATTTAGATAAATGCGTAAAAACCCTTTACCGTTAACCTAATAAACATAGGGTAAACTGGTAGGATAAACTGATGCAAGACAGGGAAGGAAGAAGACGATTGACGCCGACTAGATCCCGTTCCAATGCTTACGAACCCTAAAGAACCCCTCAGGTAGGAAAATCGTGCTCGAATCCATGAACATAGCACTCGAATCCACAAGCGATTTACTCGAATCTACGAGCAAAGGATGCTACTCGAATCCACGAGCAATAAGAGAGATGAACTCAATTTTAATTGAATAATTTCTTGATTAAAAGATTGATTACAAAATAAAGAATGCAAGGGCCTTTTATAGGCTTATAAAAAAGTACTACTCCTACTAGAAAACTATAATCTATTTCTAAAAGGAAAAAAAGTCCTAATCTATCAAGGTCTAAATTCAAAATAAAAAAATAGAAAATCAATTGGAGCCAAATCAGACCCAAAAACAAAACACTAATCTAAATCAAACATCTTGATACGCAATTAGGTTGTCGACAGCTGAAAGTGGCTATCGAAGTGAAAGAAAAAACTGCATAACCCCAACTTTCGAGGAAAGTGTTGGCCCAAAGGCCTATCACCCTAGTTTTGATGATGATCAACTCATGAAGTTATGTTTACTAATGATCTTGTGTTTAATTAGTGACAGATTCATTATCAAGATCTTAGTAGGTGCATAGCTCAATAAAGGATAAAATGTCAAGATTTGGAGCTAGCACGGTGTGATCCAAGGAGCTTTTGGATCAAGCTTGGACCAAGTCAAGAAGATGAGAAGCCTTCAAGTAAAGACTTCAAGAAGATGAAGACTTGTGTCTAGGTATAAGATTTTGTTTTTGTTTTAGAGTAAAATGTAAAGGATAGATAGTTGGTGGATTGCTCAAGTATACCATGCACACACACTCTTGATTTAGTTTTGTTTTACAAAAGATTTTCTAGTTTAAGAAAATACATGTTTGGATTTTGGTTTTCATGCTTACATATCTTTTTAACCAAAACCAAGTTTAGAGCTTAATGTCAAAAACTTGGATATTTCATCTTATTTGTGCAGTGGATCATATCCATACACACTATACTTTAATGAGTTCAAAATATCTAGTTTTTATTTGAAGATGTTTTGGAAAAACAAAGTTTAGAAAACATGTTTTGGAAAATACAGTTTTTATCTTGAGCCAAATATTTTCAAGTTACAAAAATAGTCCAATCTTTTATAACATACCTTGATTTTGTGCAAGCATGTTTATCAAAGTATATTGGTTAAACTATTTTTGTAGATTTTTATGTATTTTATGGGATTTTATTTGAGCCAAAAAGACTAACTTTTTAATCCCAGAAAACTGTTTCAGGCTTCGGATAAGTCGACTAGTAGCCTTTATAAGTCGACTAATCATGGAGTCGGCCGACCGGACCGGTCGACCGACGTGCACAGATGTGCACGCCTTTGTGCACTGGAGGACGGCCGACCGTGCCGGTCGACCGCTCCAGAGAGCAGAGCTCTCCGGAAAGTTCGGCCGACCGTACGGGTCGACCGACAGAGAGTTAGACCCTCAGCTCCAGTGGGTCGGTCGACCCAGGCGGTCGACCGTGGCTCCAACGGTCAGATTTCTGACCGTTGGCGGTCGACCGACCCGGTCGACCGGCAGCTCTGACAGAGCCCCAACGGCTAGTTTTCCAGACTCTATATAAGGGTCATTTGGGGGCTGTTTTCTACAAGATTTGGAGAAGTTTTTAGAGCCAGTTTTCCCACTCTTTTCAGAAGTTTTTTTTCCACAAAATTTAGAGCCAATACTTCCAATTAAAAGGAGAGTTTTTATCAAAAGTGTTTTAAGTGATTCTTTGAGTTTTCCTCCACCGCTCTCATCCTTGATTTTCTCACACCACACTTGAGCTATCCATTGATTATTCATCCTATAGGTGTGTTGTAGTGAGATTGTTTTTAGGTAATCAAAGTGTTGTGATCACCAAAGACTTCATTTGTTACTTTGAGGAGGCGGGCGTGTGTGTCCGTGTTGTTTTGAGTTCGGGTGCGGACTCGGTTGTTTCGAGGTGCGGCCTCGGCGAGCTAGTGAGCTTGCGGTGTGTACGGGACTAGGGAGTCCGAGGGTTGTAGGTGTTACGGCATCGAGGAGAGATCCATTGGGATCTTGCATAGTGAAAATCCTTCGTGTGTCGAAGGCGGGGATGTAGAGCAAGTGTGCTCGAACCTCGAAACAAACCCTTTGTGTTTGCGATTGCTCTCTCTCTCTCTTTGTCTCTTATTTATATCTTGCATTCAATTATTGTCTATCTTTATATGCTTGATATATTCATTTGTGCTTAATTGATATACTTGCGTGGGATTGTTTGCTAATACTTGTATTCAACCAAGAGAGCCAACGCGGCACCTCAACCCATTCAAGGGGAATCTAGAGGAGTTTGTCCAGAGCCCTTCACGGGGAATTTGGCAACACTCTTGTGTTATACATAGTGTTTAGTGTAAAGTTTTAATTAGGTCATAATTGGTTTTAGCTTTCGCATTATTTGCATCATTTGGCTTTAAGTGACCATTAGATTAGCCTTCACCTATTCACCCCCCCTCTAGGTGAACCTTCAATTAGTATCAGAGCTTGGTACTCTGATTTGGGTCTAACAACCTAGAGTTAAAGATCCTCATTTTTAGGCTAATCACAATATTTTTGTACACACACCATGGACTTCATGTCACCACCCATGTTTGACATTATTAACATCCATATATGGAAGATGAAGATGTCCTTGTACCTCAAAGCCTTAGGTATTCATGTTTATCTTGCCACAACTAATAATGCATATTGTTTAAATGGTAAAAATATTGAGGCTAATATAAAAGCCCTACATGCTTTAAGATCTACCCTAAATGATGATTATTTATATAGGGTTTCTAACTTTGATTTGGCTTTTGTAGTGTGGAACACCCTCATCTCCTCGGCGAAAAAGATCAATACTATGCGGAGAGTGATTCGGATGTTGGAAGCGACATCTCCAACAAGTGCTACATGGTCCAAGGGGATAACCCCCTTGAGGTAACTTCCGAATCCGAGGATGAGGATAATAATATGTCATATGAAGAGCTTTCTACATTTTGTCAATTATTGCTTGAGAAATATGACATGATTAAGAAAGATAATAAAAATTTGAAAAAGAAACTTGATTGCATGCATATAGAACAAGATTCATTTAAATCTAACATTGCATGCTTAGAAAAAGAAAATGAGTTTTTGAAAAATGAAAATGTTTCCCTCATGTCTAAGTTAAATGATTTATGTGAAGGAAACACTATTTTGAAAGATAAAATTATTTTGGTGGAAACTCAAAAGGAAATTGTTTTTCAAGAAAACAACTCTTTGAAAAAGAAAATTTTTGAAAAAGAAAAAGAACAAGAAAAAGTTTCTAAAAAGAAAAAGACTTTTGATCATGCTTTACATGCCATCACTTCTATTGATCAAAATGAAGTAAATGTTTTGAAAATAGGATTAATTGTTTGAGCTCAACTTTGAGCAATTGTGCATTTAATCATAAGAAATTGGAATCCTTATTTTCAAAGAAACAAACTCCACACATTCATGCACAACATCATCATTATGCTTATGTTGCACGTCACGATCACAATCACACTCATAAGCATACTAAGGTGTACACTTGTACACATTGTGGCCGCAAAGGCCATTTAGTAAAATTTTGTTATGACAAGTTGCATCATTTTAATTTTGCTAATAAAAATGTTTGGATGCCTTACAAAGCTAACCCCCAAGGACCCAAGAAAAATGGGTACCAAAACCCCTACCCCATATTTTTGATGTAGGTGAGGGATCTCTCAAGACGTGAGAGATTTGGTGCCTTGATGGTGGATGCACTTGGACTTGATGGACACATATATATAGATGCATCACTATCAAGGAGTTTTGGTGGGTCAACCATGTTTGGAGCTTTGGAGTTGGTAACGATCTCTAAACTCCTACTTTTTATGTACATGCTTCTTTCATTTGATTATCATGTAGCATGTTCATGTTTATTTGTTTTTTATGTGCTTCATGTGGTAAAATCTAGTTTAAATGTAGTGTTTATCAAAATTTGTATTATACATGTACAAATAGTGAGTTACACGTGACTTACATATGTTTGCACTTCATGCTCATTTGTACCCACTTTATGCACATGTATAGGCTAGTTTTGGTGATTCTTTCATTTATACATGTTTTGCCAATTTTCATGTTTTTACTTCATGTATACATATTTTTATTCAAATCTAATAAATATACATGTATACCCGTGAGTCTCTTGCCTTCATGCAAATACATTTGATAGACTCTTTTAGATTTGGGATATGTATGTGTATTGTTAGGATTGGATTAATCATATATATACCATGAAGATTAGTGTTTTGATGAAAAATGATTTTTCGTGTGACTTATGATCTTTTTGAGCTTCATTGACTATTTTCTTGAAAATGCTATTTACATAATCTTTGAACACTCATCTTTTACTTTTCAAGATAATTTTGAGCTTTATGGACTATGAGTGATTAAACTTTGTGTATTTAGTCTTGATTCATGAAAAATATATGATTTGATGATTTTGAAGGATCTTTAACTAGTTTTTCAAAAATTATCTTTAACTAGTTATTTATTCTTCAATTGGTAGTGATTTTCAATGCTAAACTATTTTCAACATTATTTTTGAAAACCCCTACCTTCTATGGAGGATGGATGGGCGATTATGCCTTATATGCTTCATTGAAAATCTTCTATCTTGAGCATACGAAGGGTGGTAGGTTATGAGATATACACTTGATCCTATTGTTATGTCAATTGGTATCATTGAATCGTTTCAATTGGTATCAATATGAACTTATTTTGTATATACTCATATTTTGTTTTCTTATATATGTATGTATCAATGTCAATTGGTATACTCATTCATACATATATATGATTTTCATGTGCTTAACTTTCAATTGATTCATATTTTTAAAAGCACAAAGTTTATGATGAAAAATAAAATTTTGGATCATTATGTTTACATTGATATCAAAATGCTTCAACTTCATATTTGTTAAATTTCAATTGGTATCAATATGTTTTACAATAATGATTATTTTCAATTTGGTATCTTAAAAATTTGATTGTTTTACAAGAGCTCTGATACCTTTAAAAAAATTTTAAAAAAAATTAAAAATGTTTTGGTATGTATTTCCTATATGCAAGGAGAGCTTAACATCTCTTTTACATATAGATTCATGTTGAGTATATTATAAATTGAGGAGCTTGACAACTCTTCTTTATATGATATACGTGTGTAGGGGGAGCTTCACATCTCCTCTTATGCATTACATAATATGCGTTATGTGAATTAGGGCTTGTCATCCCTTCTTCATGTAATGCATATGTGTAGGGAAGCTAACTTAGCGTCTTCCTCTTCATGAATGTATATCGCATATAAATCCTTATTGATTGATTTGTTTCACCCCTTCTTGATCTTTTTGTTTTTGACAAAAAGGGGGAGAAAATTTTGTTTGTTTTGATTTTACTTTGAACCCTTTGTTGATGATTGACAAAAAGGGGAAGAAGTATTTGAGTTTATATGCATGTTTTTCATTGCTTAAGGGGGAGAAGTATTTGTCTTCCTTGTTATTTATGCATATAAGTTTTGTTTTGCAAATAGGAGAAAAAGATTTACTTTGTTTCATCTCCATCATTTGCATACTTGTTTATGAGCTTCATTGCATATATTTATTATTTTGTGTTATGCATGAGTTAAGGGGGAGCTTCTTTGAAGTTTTACTTTAATCCATGCATATATAACTTCATGAGTTTTGTCATCATCAAAAAGGGGAGATTGTTGGCCCAAAGGCCTATCAACCTAGTTTTGATGATGATCAACTCATGAAGTTATGTTTACTAATGATCTTGTGTTTAATTAGTGACAGATTCATTATTAAGATCTTAATAGGTGCATAGCTCAACAAAGGATAAATGTCAAGATTTGGAGCTAGCACGGTGTGATCCAAGGAGCTTTTGGATCAAGCTTGGACCAAGTCAAGAAGATGAGAAGCCTTCAAGTGAAGACTTCAAGAAGATGAAGACTTGTGTCTAGGTATAAGATTTTATTTTTGTTATAGAGTAAAATGTAAAGGATAGATAGTTGGTGGATTGCTCAAGTATACCATGCACACACACTCTTGATTTAGTTTTGTTTTACAAAAGATTTTCTAGTTTAAGAAAATACATGTTTGGATTTTGGTTTTCATGCTTACATATCTTTTTAACCAAAACCAAGTTTAGAGCTTAATGTCAAAAACTTAGATATGTCATCTTATTTGTGTAGTGGATCATATCCATACACACTATGCTTTAATGAGTTCAAAATATCTAGTTTTTATTTGAAGATGTTTTGGAAAAACAAAGTTTAGAAAACATGTTTTGGAAAATACAGTTTTTATCTTAAGCCAAATATTTCCAAGTTACAAAAATAGTCCAATCTTTTATAACATGCCTTGATTTTGTGCAAGCATGTTTATCAAAGTATATTGGTTAAACTATTTTTGTAGATTTTTATGTATTTTATGGGATTTTATTTGAGCCAAAAAGACTAACTTTTTAATCCCAGAAAACTGTTTCAGGCTTCGGATAAGTCGACTAGTAGCCTTTATAAGTCGACTAATCATGGAGTCGGCCGATCGGACCGGTCGACCGACGTGCACAGATGTGCACGCCTTTGTGCACTGGAGGACGGCCGACCGTGCCGGTCGACCACTCCAGAGAGCAGAGCTCTCTGGAAAGTTCGGCCGACCGTACGGGTCGACCGACAGAGAGTTAGACTCTCAGCTCCAGTGGGTCGGTCGACCCAGGCGGTCGACCGTGGCTCCAACGGTCAGATTTCTGACCGTTGGCGGTCGACCGACCCGGTCGACCGACAGCTCTGACAGAGCCCCAACGGCTAGTTTTCCAGACTCTATATAAAGGGTCATTTGGGGCTGTTTTCTACAAGATTTGGAGAAATTTTTAGAGCCAGTTTTTCCCACTCTTTTCAGAAGTTTTTTTTTTCACAAAATTTAGAGCCAATACTTCCAATTAAAAGGAGAGTTTTTATCAAGAGTGTTTTAAGTGATTCTTTGAGTTTTCCTCCACCACTCTCATCCTTGATTTTCTCACACCACACTTGAGCTATCCATTGATTATTCATCCTATAGGTGTGTTGTAGTGAGATTGTTTTTAGGTGATCAAAGTGTTGTGATCACCAAAGACTTCATTTGTTACTTTGAGGAGGCGGACGTGTGTGTCCGTGTTGTTTTGAGTTCGGGTGCGGACTCGGTTGTTTCGAGGTGCGGCCTCGGCGAGCTAGTGAGCTTGCGGTGTGTACGGGACTAGGGAGTCCGAGGGCTTGTAGGTGTTGCGGCACCGAGGAGAGATCCATTGGGATCTTGCATAGTGGAAATCCTTCGTGTGTCGAAGGTGGGGATGTAGAGCAAGTGTGCTCGAACCTCGAAACAAACCCTTTGTGTTTGCGATTACTCTCTCTCTCTCTCTTTGTCTCTTGTTTATATCTTGCATTCAATTATTGTCTATCTTTATATGCTTGATATATTCATTTGTGCTTAATTGATATACTTGCGTGGGATTGTTTGCTAACACTTGTATTCAACCAAGAGAGCCAACGCGGCACCTCAACCCATTCAAGGGGAATCTAGAGGAGTTTGTCCAGAGCCCTTCACGGGGAATTCGGCAACACTCTTGTGTTATACATAGTGTTTAGTGTAAAAGTTTTAATTAGATCATAATTGGTTTTAGCTTCCGCATTATTTGCATCATTTAGCTTTAAGTGACCATTAGATTAGCCTTCACCTATTCACCCCCCCTCTAGGTGAACCTTCAGAAAGCCTGTCGACATGTCAAAAGAGGGGCTGTCGACAGGTCAATGATTTTGGGCTGTTGTTTGACTTATTTCTCTTCCTATATCAGTCTCTTCCTCTTCAAAAGAACTAATCCTCGAGTTTCTGTCAGGATATAGCTGCTTGGTAGGGACTCTATATTGGAATTCTTCCTCTCCTCAAATATACCATCATCATATCTTTCTCCTTAAAGAGTTTCTTTCATCTCATCTTGTATGCAGCTGACTTATACTTCTTATTGAATATTTCAAACTATACTTGAGAAAAAGTATGATCCCAAAATCTTGATTTGCCTCGACGATCGTCATGAAACTCCATGTAGTATTACGTCATCGAATATTTAATGTAATCATCATCTCAAAACGGTTGATAATCAATTCCAATCAGTTGGTGCTCCTCCATCACCCAACCATACACATACGCTACGCTCTCATATTCGTTTTCATTAAGAAGGTCTTTCAAAGTATGATTAGAGATGAAATTTGGCATACCTTGGGGAACACGTTGTAAGCACGTGCTGATAGTAGGTGATTGAAATTAAAGAAATTAGAGCTTTTATTTTTAGCACTCTCCTTCTGCATGAAAGGATCCTCGAAACCATGAAGAATAGATATACCATGATACGAGATATCTTCCACATAGGGTGATACTTCAAACAGCTCGTCGTGTCCAACTTCTTTACACTTGTCCAGTGATTTATCGAACTCCTCGGGAATTTCAGTGGTTAGATGATTGCATCTTAATATTGCATTACTATTGTCACATTTGCACATTTATTCTTGATTTAACTTTGTTATTTAATCCTATTTTTTATTATGCTGTATAGTTACATAAATGGAAAGATAAGGACCAAAGAAGCTTCAATTTTATCCCTGATTCTATCTAAATTTGAATTTCAATTTAAATCAATTTGAAATCAAGAGGAGGAAAGGATAAATCATCTTCACAATTCAAATTTAAAATTAGAAAATATATTTCTAGAAGATGGATGGGATAAAGCTATCCTAATTGGATAAGGAAGAGAATTTAAATTTAAACTCAAATTACAGGATAACTTGCTTCCCAAGTTATCTAGAAAGGATGATATTTTAAAATTCAGAGTTCAAATAAAAATTCCGAGAATAAATCTCCAGATAGACGGACGAGATGAAGCCACGCACAAAAAAGCGTATCCAAACTCCCTTAATTTACCGCGGTAACGTGGCAAAAGCCGCATTTTTGTTGCTTCATGGTGACTTCCCCTTTGGCGTTTGGGTGCAAGTGTTCGATTGAGACCAGAGGCACTAATAGAGGGTATCTCAAATATACTCTTGAGATCATAACTTAGGATTTTCTTTTGTTCTCTTTTCTGAATTTTTTTTGTTGTAAATTTCTAGTTTTTAATTAGAGAGAAAGATTTGTAAAGAGAAGAAGGAGTTCTTGTAATTGACGGCAACAACTTCAATATAGGTTATTCTATTCTTTTACTCAATTTTCTTCTTTTATTTTACATGCTTTATTGGCTTATGCACTTTTTGGTTTCATCTACCATGCTTTGTTGCTAATCTTTTCATAACTTATTAATCTCTTCATCACTAATTCTAATTCTATGTTAGAATAAACGGATTGAATCATGCATGCTTAAACCTAGGATTAGTAAAAGTTCTTGAAGGCACATGTCGATGGCTAATTAAATCTATATATGTTAATACTTTTTAATGATTTTTCTTATCTTATGCTTCGATAGCTTTGATAGTTTAATGTTAAATTCTTATTCTTCTTATCCTATACTTAGAAGGTCTTGATATTTAATGTTAGGTCTTAGTTAATGATTATTTCAAATAGAGTTTAGTTATTATCTTATGTATCTTGCTTGTATTGAATGCAATTCTTAGATATAATTTTTATGATCAAAAGTGAAGTATACTCTAATGTAGATTAATAAGTTAGTGGTGGTAGATGATTAGTAAGCCATGCTCTTTAATTCTTTTTAAAAAATCCTAATCTCTAAACCAAATCATATCTTCATCTTATTTCTATCTCTAACACTTAACAAATTGTTTTTATTTTGCAAACAAGAACTAGTTAACCAGTTTAGTGTTTAAGGAGATACCGAAAAGGTTCTATCGCATTTCTCCCTGTGGGTTCAACCCGCACAGCCCTTGCTACCGCGAATAAATTGTGAAAGGCAGAGACTCGACCAACATTCAGATAATTTCCTTCTAACCTTAACCTCCTCGGTTTTTCGTCAATTAAATTTTGTCGTTATTGCCGGAGAGAGAATGATATTTCTTTTATTTACTAATTGGTTAATTTTTCTTCTCTGTTTTTGTGTTCATGGGCAGGTTACAGGAAATTGACAATTGCGAAACATCAATAGAGACTTTGTGACTTTGCCCAAGAAGACAGCACCTAACTGAAATACACCTTGAGGGGAAAAAATAGGTGTTATGCTAAATCAAATGCAATTTTAAAACTGCTTATGATGAATTATGCAAACGGTCACTCAAAACAAGATTAAAGCTGAATTCTCGGTGAAGGGATTTAGAACTTCTTCTCTTTGATTCCTGTCGATAATGAGCTGAGGTGCTCAATTGCCTTCTTGTTGAGATGAGTATTGACCGATAGTGAAAGTAGTGTATGAAGTGCAAGCAATGATATTAAGTAAGATGAACAACCACACAAGTATGAAAACTAAAAAGCAATAGAGAGTAAGACACAAGCAATTGCAAACACAAAGGAATTATTCCGAGGTTCGAGCCACCGTTCTATGTCCCCCCTTCACCACTATGAAGGATTTCACTATCCTCTAAGGAATTTTCTACAAAGGGACCTTACACAAAGAAATTACAATTTGGTCTACATAAGACCAGAGTACACAACACCACTCAACCCTCTATACAAGAGGTAGCACAAAGGCAATTGAGGCTACAAAGCTCTTGGCGATCCAACAAGATCACAAACACTCTCTCATACAACTTCCTATAGAGTAGAATATGAAGTGTAGCTTAAGAAGTTAAGTGAGAGAAAAAATTCAAATAGAAAGAAGTGTTAAAAACTAACTGAAAATAGCTTTGAAAAGAAAGAACTTGAAGATTTGAAGGTAGAAAAACTTTTCTCTTTTAAAACAAACTTGAAAACTTGTAAACTTGTGTTATCTCGTAGTATCAAAACCAAAACCAATGACCCATATATATAGCCAATGAATAAATATCATTTGTTAATCATAGCAGGTCATTTGGGGTGTGTTTAGACACTTAGAAACCAAAAATGCCTGTTGGAATCCGCTAAAATAAAACATATCCAAAAACTAGTCGTTATAGACAACTGCTAGGCCGGCTGGTCGACCGGCTGGTCGACCGCCAGCTCATCAAAAGAAGGGTCGTTGGCTCCGATTGACCGGCCCAGTCGACCGCCTTTCAGTTCGAAAGGGAAAAATAAAATGTCGGTCAACCGACCCTAACTGAGAGTTAGGTTTTCTTCGACCGACCAGTCGACTGTAATGGTTAGCGGTCGACCGGTCGGTCAACCAACAACGTGCACAAACGTGCATGCCCCATGGACAAAGGCCCGGTCGACCAGGCGGTCAACCGTTTTAGCCTAAAATGGGCACCGGTCGACTGTTGGGTCAACCGACTTAGCCTGAAATAGTTTTCTGGATATACTTTTTGAGTTTCAAATATTTTTCAAAATATTCTGTATTAGTTTATAAGTAATATATTAATATATAGGTAATTAAATACATGTTCTAAACTTGTTATAAAATTTTAAAAATTATGAGACATGTATCAAAATCAAACATGCAAAATACCAATACTATCAAAACTTGTATTTTTTAAAATCGTGTATTTTTTATGTGTAACTTCTTGAGCATCACCACAACTATATTCTACACTTTAACAAACTAATATCTTACAAAGCTCTAGGTGACTACAAGATCTTTAAACGGGCTACTCCATTAGCGACGTCGATTGCTTTGAGTTTTAATCACGTACTAGAGTCTTCTTGAGTCTTCAGCACCTTCCTTTAGAGAAAAAACTCCTTGAATCCTTAGAACCCTGAAATATACTTAAACACTTGAACTTGATTAATACTAAATAATCACATATGTTTTGTTATCATCAAAACCATAAACCGAGTGATTGTAACCTTGGGCCAACAATCTCCCCCTTTTTAATGATGACAAAACATATGAGTTATTTAAAATAAAAGATAGAAAGAGTTTGAAAAAGCTCCCTCTCAAATTATGCTATCTATCAAGTATAAGAAATATTATGACCTTAAATAGATTTGACAATATAAGCAAGTCATATATGTGTGCATATATAAATATAATACCAATTTAGAATAATATGCATATATAGCATACCATCCTTCCAATCCTCCTTCCTCCAAAAATAATATGCAATGAATAAAAATATTAAATCATGGCATTGCATATACGCATGGTAATGAAAATGGATATACATAAAGTTCACAAAATACCAAAACAATTTAATAACTCATCAAATATCTCTCTCCCTTTTGTCATGCATCAAAAAGGGAAAAGACATCAACATAAAGAGATATTAATTTGAAAAAAATATATGTTTAAAGGATTTAAAAATACATGAAATAATTTCAAAACTTATGAATTCATAATACAAACATTTAACTCACCACAATGAATGAAAATCTATTATAATCTAATGGTTTAGTAAAAATGTCCGCAGTTGAAAATCGGTGAAAACATAATCAATTTCAATATCGCCTTTCTCATAATGATCTCTAAGAAAGTCATATTAAATATCTATATGCTTGGTCTTATTATGTTGATTTGCATTTTTGGTCATATGAATGATACTAATATTATTACAAATAATTTTAATATGGTCATAATGCAAATTATAGTCAAAGAGAGTATGTTTCATCCAAAGGATTTTGCACAATAAGCCCTGGTCGCAACATACTATACCTCGACAGTTGAGAGGGCTATAAAATTTTATTTCTTGAAAGACCACGGAATAAGGAATTTCTTAGAAATTGACAAGTACCACTAATGCTCTTACTATTCACTCTACAACCGGTATAGTCGGCATCATGAGAAATTGTCCGATTCTTGAATACGACAAGCCCATTCCAATAGTGCCCTTAAGTAATATAATAATGTATTTTACCGCAATTAAGTGAGACTCTTCAGGACAAGATTGAAATCTAGGACATAAACACACACTAAACATAATATCTGGCCTAAGCCGTTAAATAAAGCAAACTACCTATCATACTTTTATAAAGTTTAATGTCTACATTTATACCTTATTTTCAAGCTTTGTAGTAGTGGTCATAGGAGTTTTGCTTAGCTTTGCAAAATCTCTTGATGAGTTCTCTTGTGTGCTTGGCTTGATTGATGAAAATTTCATCACTCTTTTGCATGATTTGGAGTCCAATGAAGTAGTTTCGCTCTCCCATCATAGACATCTCAAACTCATCCTTCATTCATGATTCAAATTTTTTACAAAGCTTTTCATTAGTGAATTAAAAAATAATATCATCAACATAAATCTGAACAATTAGGATATCACTCACTATCTACATGCTTTGTAAATAAAGTGGTGTCAACTTTATCTTTAACAAAATTATTTGAAATTAAAAAAGTTAAAAGCTTTTCATACCAAACTCTTGGAGCATGTTTTAAAACATATAAAGCTTTATCAAGTTTGAAAACAAACTCTAGATGTGTAGGATCACAAACCCGGGGGCTTGTTCAATATACACATCCACATCTATAAAACCATTTAAAAACACATTTTTGACTTCCATTTAAAAAAGTTTGAAATCTTTAAAAGAAGCAAAGACAAGTGTCATCCGTATGGCTTCAAGCCGTGCTACGGATCAAAGCTTTCCTCAAAATTGATAACTCCGATTTGGGTGTAATCTTAGGCCACTAACCTAGCTTTATTTCTAATAACATTATTCGACTCATCCAACTTATTCCTAAAAATCCATTTAGTACCAATGGTGGTCTATCATGAGGTCTAGGAGTAATATGACAAACTTGGTTGCGCTCAAATTGATTGAGCTCTTCTTGCATTACAAGCAACCAATATGAATCGGCCTCGGCTTTGAGAATGATTTTGGGCTCAATATGTGAAATAAAAGTAAAATGGCCACATCAATCATGGAGTTAGAATCGACTAGTTAGCCTCTTGGATCCATCACCTATAATGAGATCCTTGGGATGATTTGAAACAAATCTCCAATCATGCCCGTGGCTCATGCCCGTGGCTCATGCCCGGATATCTCCCACCGAGTTTTGCCCTTTCCTGGCCGATTAGCTTGTAGTCGAGTTCCTGCAACAACCTCCCTCAGAGAATTGACCAGTTAGGAGTCGTCTAGGTCTATGTACCTTAGACTAAGGCTTTGTGGTTGTTTTTTTTTGTTTGTTTTTTATTCTTTTCGATTGTTTGTTGTCTTTACGTTGTTTGTGGTGTGCTGCATGCAAGAGTGGCTGAGAGATCCTGTAACTTTCAGATTAACTAGAAACACTTCTCTATCCTTGCATACAGGACTGGTGATGGTGTTACTTTAGGACAGGTTTTACCCGATCAGAACCTCATTGTCATCTTGTATAAAACGCCTGAGGCAAATGGAAATAACTTTAAATTAAAACCTCATTTCATCAACACTCTTCCAAAATTTCATGGTTTAGAATCGGAGGACGCATACTTCTTTGTTAGGGAATTTAAAGAAGTATGCCTCATGATGCGCATTCCCTAGTTGCTGTTAGGTTACGTTTCATCTACTTTTCCCTAAATGACCGAGCTAAAAAATGGTTGTACAGTTTGGCGGTAGATTTAGTTACAATGTGGGATGATTTTGTCAAGGCATTCTTGAAGAAATTTTACCCAATTCACAAGACTGCCCTCATTAGAAAGAATATCATGCAGTTCAAGTAAGAACCGAGCAAACTATTTTGGAGATACTTTGAGCGATTCAAAGACCTCCTAGATCAGTGCCCTCATCACGGTGTGGAGAAATGGCGTCAGTGCCAGATTCTCTACGATGGTTTACATTATCAAACGAAAACCTTTTTAGAAACCATGTGTCAAGGAGGGTTCTTGCAAAAGGATGAAAATCAGAGATAGGATTTGTTTGAGGATTTAGCTGAGAAAACCCTGCAATGTGAGCCAGCCTCAGAAAAACTAAGGAATTCACAGTCCATAGTTTCAAAAGGAGGGCTCCTATCTTTAGAATCATCTATAACTGCAGAAGCTAAGATTGCAACCCTAATAAGAAGAATAGAGGCTCTAGAAACAAAAGAGCCAGCCAATGTCAATTGATTGAGATTTTTCTGCACACAAAATATAGAATATCAGATTGAGAAGTAAAGGTGTGCAAGGTTCTCCACACTATCCGCTGTAGCAGTGGCTATGCGGGTCGTGATCCTCAGGGAGGGACTAGCGATGGAAGCTTTGTCAATAAGTTATCTCTAATATTTTTATTAATTTAAACTTAAGTTAGAAAGAAAGAAGATGGAGAAAAGAAGTGATATTTACAATGAAAGTAAGGAAAAGAAATTAGGAATATGGTGGTGTGATCTAAACTAAAGAAAGAAAAGAAAGAAAATTAAACACATACATACCAACCTCTTCAGTCCTGCTTACCTTTGATCCGTTTGCGACGACTTACTTTGCTTTGGAAGGCGTTCAAGTATGGCGTATAGGATCTTCCACCTTTGCGATCTACACTACGAAAAGAAAAAACTGGCAAGCAACGGCTTGTTCATCTCCATAGGCCATCAAGGGCTCTACTTAGGCTAGGTAGTCTCGAAGCGATCGGATCTCACGGGTTGCAAGTCATCAGAGAGAGAAACAATGAAACAGGAATAGAAGAATAGAACAAGGATAGAAGAACATAAATAAACAAGAATAAAAGAACACAAGAATAAACAAAAAGAACACAAACAAACCTCAAGTGGATTTCATTAACAATGGAAGAAAAGTAGGCTTACACCGCTGTCACCTCAGTACAAGTATGGACTCCTTCCTCCATGAAAGCTTCCTCCACTCTCAGTTACAAAATTTACAAAAGAAAAACAAAAATAAAATCTAACCTAAACTACAAGTTAGCCTAAGAAACCCTAGAATCTGCTCTGGATTTTCTGTACTTCACTGGACGCCCTCTGTGTTGCGTCGCAGGGGTATTTATAGGTGCAGAAGGAGGTAGAGTCCCGGGACGACTCTCCCAAAAAACCTTATCGCCTGACTCGACTATACTGCCGCAGAAACGCGGCTTGGGCCGCGTTTTCGCGGCCAAGTTGTGGCGGCTGACCACGCGCTTTGGCGCGTGGCCTCCCCTGGTCCGTCCATCTGGGCTTTTCCTTCTGGAAGCTGCATCCTGACTCTTGATCTTGGGATTTCGTGATAACTTGGGAAGCAAGTTACCTAGATCTCAAATCTCTTTTAAAACGAATTTCATCCTTGCACTCTCCTTCTTTGGCTTTTATCCTCATCCTGCAAGTATTTAGGGTTGAATAGAAGTCTATCCTTCCCTCTTCTTTTAGAATTTGCAACTTTTGCCCTTGGTATTTGCAATTTTGACAATTGTTAATTGCAACTTTTACATTGGGCTTTAAACATGGGCTTTTGGGCTTCTTGTGAGGCTTTATTCCTTTATTTTTATTTCTCAAGGCCTGCACACAATAAATCATAAAATATTAGTAAATATGCAGAATTATAGATATAAATATGAAAATGTGATGGTAAATGTAATGGTAAAAATGCACTTTTCACTACCAATCACACCCCCACACTTATCTTTTTGCTCGTCCTCGTGTAAAAATCAAAAAGAAAAAGAAAAACTAATCTAGCTAACTCACTTTCGTAGGAATCACGGTTGCACTTAGCATGTGCAACAAGCCGTTAAACCCCTAGGTTATCCTAGAGGACGAGTGTTGTCTCGTGAGGGTTTTCAGCTGATTACACCCACAAAATCCATAAAAAGGAAAATATTTGAAATACGTTTGAAAGAACTAAGTAATCTATAAGTTTTTAGGATTATCATTTTTATTCATTCTTAAACTTAGTCTTAATAAAGTCAATTGTTATTCATTTTAGGTAAGGATCAAAACTGAATTTTTGTATAGTCTTTTTCGTTACCCTAAGTCATATGCATCCTTATGAATTTATACTAGGAATTCCTTAACTTGAACTCTCATGCCTCTATATATATATATATATATGTTGGCCCAAAGGCCCTTCACCCTAGTTTTGATGATGATCAACTCATGTAGTTATAGTTACTAATGATCTTGTGTTTAATTAGTGACAGATTCATGATCAAGATCTTAGTAGGTGCATAGCTCAACAAAGGATAAAAGAACAAGATTTGGAGCTTGCATGTGGTGATCCAAGAAGTTTTTGGATCAAGCTTGGACCAAGTCAAGAAGATGAGAAGCCTTCAAGTGAAGACTTCAAGAAGATGAAGACTTGTGTCTAGGTATAAGATTTGTATTTTTGTTTTAGTAAAAGATGTAAAGGATAGATAGTTGGTGGATTGCTCAAGTTATATCACACACACACACTCTTGATAGAACTCTTGATTTAATTGATTTCATAAAAGATTTTTTTAGAAAAGAATTTTTATTTAGTAAAAGATTTTCTTTGAGACAAAATATAAAAACTTTGGATTTTGGTATTTCATAGTTCATATCTTTAAACCAAAATCATGATTAGAGCTTTATGTCAAAAACATAGATATTCCATATTGATTGTGTAGTGGATCATATTCATACACACCATGCTTTTAAATGAACTCAAATATCCTGTTTTTGTATTTGATGAAGATTTAGAAAAACAAGTTTGGAAAAACATGTTTTGGAAAAATACATTTTGGTTATTGAGCTAATATTTCCAAGTTACAAAAATAGACCAAAACATATATAACATGTCTTGATTTTGTGCAAGCATGTTTGTTCTTTCAAGTATATTGGTAAAACTATTTTTGTAGAATTTCTATGTATTTTTAGGATTTTATAAAAGATTTTTAAATCCTGTTTTCAGACCTGGAAACTGGCTGACAGGCCAAACCGGTCGACCGGTCCGGTCGACCGATGTGCACAGCCCTGTGCACTTGTCAGCACAGTGGCCGGTCGACCGGGTCGGTCGACCGACCAAGAGAGCTTTGCTCTCTGGAAATATCAGTTGACCGGACCGGTCGACCGACAGTTCATTCCAGGTTATCGGTCGACCGAGCCGGTCGACCGGTGGCTGCAACGGTCAGAAAAATGACCGTTGGCCGGTCGACCGGCGGTCGACCGACAGCACTGACAGGTTCCCAACGGCTCTATTTTCTGAAGCCTATAAATTGGGACTTTGTCAACTGTTTTAAGGTTAAGATTTTGGAGACCTTTGAGCTAGTTTTTCCAACTGATTTCAGAAGTTCTCTCCACATATTTGAGTGCAAATATTTCCAATCAAAAGGGAGTTTTTATCAAGAGAATGTTAAAGTGATTTCTTGTGTTATCTACCAAAGCTTTCTTTCCTTGATTTCTCACACTACACTTGAGCATCCATAGATATATCTATCCTATAGGAGAGTTGTAGTGAGAGCTTTGTAAGGTGATCAAAGTGTTGTGATCATCAAAGATATTTCTTTGTACCTTGAGGAAGCGGGCAAGTGTGCTCGTTGTGGTTGGAGTTCGGTTGTGAACTCTTGGTGGTAGAGGTACGGCCTCGGCGAGTCGGTGGACTTGCGTGTGTACGGGACTTGGGAGTCCGAGGGTTTGTAGGTGTACGGCACCGAGGAGAGATCCATTGGGATCTTGCATAGTGGAAACCCTTCGTGTGTCGAAGGCGGGGATGTAGAGCAAGTGTGCTCGAACCTCGAAACAAACCCTTTGTGTTTGCGATTGCTTACTCTTCCCTCTTTCTCTTTTTGTCTCTATTTTATATCTTGCATTCAATTTATTGTGTTCATCTTATATATGCATGATATATACCCTTGTGCTTAATTGATATATAATTGCGTGGGATTGTTGTTAACACTAGTATTCAACCAAGAGAGCCAACGCGGCACCTCAACCCATTCAAGGGGAATCTAGAGGAGCTTGTCCAGAGCCTCGCAAGGGGAATTCTGCAACACTCTTGGTTATACATAAGTGTTTAATTAAAAGGAAGTTTAATTTGGTCAACTTAGTTTTAATTCCGCATTAATTATTCACAAGTGACATTAGATTAGCCATCACCTATTCACCCCCCCCTCTAGGTGATCTCACAATATATATATAAATATATTTATATATATATATATATATTTAATATGTATAACTCATCTAATTTTCTTTCGTGTAAGCATCAAGGCTTCTTGAGGCCCTCATACCTAACTAATTGACTATTAGATGTGTTAATACATATATAAGTAATTTTTTCTTAATTTCCTTAGGCTTTCTAATCCACCCATGTAACGAACTTAAAGTCGATGACTCCCAAACCGGTTGGCTTTAGGGCACCAGGTGAGAAAACACCCCGCGGACTCAAATTCGAGTGAACTAGGCCCCAAAACTAAGGACTTTATTTTATTTACTCACCTTTAGGCATGAATACTTATGCTTCTTGAGGCACATGTATCCAGCTTAATTAGTGATTTCTTTTTTTTTTTTATATATGAGGCACAAAGGTCTTCGTCTTAGAATCCTATATATGCAGCATTAGGTATGAAAATTTCATTAAGGTAAAAATCAAGACTAATTAATTATTCAATTTCTCCTCCTATACATAAAAATTCAATAATTTATTTATTTTGACCAAGTTTTTAGAAATTCTAATCATGATTTTCCTAATTCTTAAGACTAACTTAGATTTCTTTCAAAAGATAAGTCAAAATATTGTCCTCTTTTTTTTTAAATTTTTTTTTTAGCAAATTTTTTTATTATCTTAGCAAAATTTTTGTTAGTTTCTACCTATGTTAGTATGTTAGTAAAGCCTACCCCCACACTTATCTCATGCATTGTCCTCAATGTATGAATGAATGCATATATGCATGAAAAAGAACAAGGGAAGGCAGAAGTTACCTTAAGGTGGTGGTTCCGGTGGTGGTCTAATTGGTCCACGGAATGCGGCCCAATCTACTTTTTGTGGAATTCGTAGGAACCCACCAGAAATCTTTTTTGTATAACCCACTAAAATGTATGTATAATCATTTTTTAATAATTTGACCCCATCCAATTTCCATAATTCATAATTATTTTCAGAGTCAATTGTGTCAACCTCCTTGTCCCAAAATGGAGTATGAAAAGATGGAATTATTAACTTGAACGTGGGAAGTATGGGAACGAATACCGACTCAGGAAAGAAACTTAAATCAAGTAAGGGTTCAGGAGTCAGGCTAGGTTCAGGAAGTGGGTCCAAATTAATAAGTTGAAGCTCAAGTCCACAATAATCTTCCCATAATGGAATGTGACTCAATATTGGTGATTCAAGTTCAGGAATGATAGGTGTGGGAACCAAAACTGACTCTAAAATATTACCTAAGTCGGGTAACAAAATAGGAGTCAATAATGATTCGGGAATTTGAACTTGATCACAGATTTGAGAATCTAGGTCACATATCTCATTCAGCTCAATATCATAAAAATGAGAACTTGCCAATTTATCCATGGGACTTTCAAAATTGTAAAATTGTTCAAGTTCAATATGATCATCAAAAATGGGTGATTCAATTTCATGATGAATTGGCACAGGATCCAATGTTGACTCGGGAAAAATAAAATCAGGTGGAGACACCGGAGTCATTATTGAATCAAGAAGTAGAATTGAATCACCAAGTGGAAGATCATGATCATATTCATGCTCAAGTTCTATTTCAGGAAAGGAAGAACTTGCCAAACTATCAACAATTGGAGTTTCAGCAAGTTCAAATGATGGCACTGAAGTAGAATCTTGTTGTCCAAAGCAACTTGGTTCGTCGGCTCTAAGAGAGTGGTCAGCGATATCAATGGCCTAACGGTGAGAACGTAAAGATTGAACCATCATATCTATATCATGATCACGGGCTAATCTAGCCTGAGTCATGGCTGCAAGCATCCTTTCATAGTTGATAGGTGCATCATGTTGTGATTGGACTTGAAAGGATGAAGTGTAATCGTGATGAAGTTGTGAGTCGGTGGACTCACGCATAATCATGTCTGCGATTGATGGTAATTGTTGCTTGGAATCATGCATACTCATCATTTCCTGGATAGATGGTAGTCTATTCTGACTGGGTGGATCTGAGTATGAATCTTGGGAATATTGTGGACAAGGTGGAGACGGAGGACAAGTCGGTTGAAAATTGGACTCGGGGGAATCGAAACCCCATGAACTCTATGAAGAGTTGAAAGTATGAAAATTATGGTCATAAGATGGGGGGTATGGGTTATATTCATTCGGATAAGACCATTCCGGCACACTAGGTTGGTCAAAGTTGTGATATGCCGGGTTGGTAATATCCGAAAAATAGTTAGGTGTGTAATATGGATTAAAATTAGAAAAATTATTATTATATGCCATATCACACCAACACAACAAAGAAAAAGAAAACAAACAAATAAACAAACAAAAAAGAAAAAAATTCTAACCTAAGTTAGGGTAGACCTATGACCTAGACGACTCCTAACTGGTTAGACTGTCCACGGGAGGTAGGGTGCAGACTTTGACCACAAGTTAATCAACCAGGTCAAGGCAAGAGTGGTGGGAGGTTTTCCGTCAAAGACGTTCCTTAATTAAATAACCACCAATCTTCGGGCTTTCGGCCCTCAATCCCCTTCCTAGACACTGATTTGGCAGGAGTCAACTTCCAGCACTGTTCCCCCTTAGGATAATCTCCTAATTGAGTCCGAGATGTCCCTAGGGCCAACGTCTACTAATTTTAATTAGGCTTGGGTTAGTGAGTGCTTGGAATCTGATTTTTGGGCCAAGGAAGGGTGATGAAATCCCCACCTTATCTTGTTAATGGGTTATGCCCTTAGAATAAATTTGTGCAAGTGTACAAATATGTAAATAAGATTCACTCAAAGCATGAAAATCAACCAAGAGATGAGTCCTATTCTACATGAAATGCGAACGTACCTTGCTCCAGTACTCTTCAACAGTAAAATAAAGGAATTGAAAAGACACGTGCCTAATATCCAAACGTCTAATCAATTTTTATCTTTTACAACAAATATTTTACTGTTGAATTAATTAGCAGTATACAGGTTTATCACAGAACAAATTTTAACAAAGCAGAAAACAAATCTTGCACTTTTTAGCAACCTGCAGAAATTGCAGTTAGTAGTTCACTAATAAGGTCGCGTTTCCGCGGCTATTGCCGCGGATCCGCGGCACTATAGTAGGCTCTGATGCTCTGCCTTCGAGGGCAGAGGCACAGAGTTGCTATATGTCCACTTCTGCTGTTATTTTTCCTGTTCTCCAAACCTGCAAACAGAAAGAATAAAAGAATTAGTTAATTTTTTTTTATTTAGAGAAAAACTTACCGTCCCTCCCCGGCAACAGCGCCAAAATTTTGATTGAGATTTTCCTGCACACAAAATATAGAATATCAAATTGAGAAGTAAAGGTGTGCAAGGTTCTCAATACTATCCGCTGTAGCAGTGGCTATGCGGGTCGTGATCCTCAGGGAGGGACTAGCGATGGAAGCTTTGTCAATAAGTTATCTCTAATGTTTTTATTAATTTAAAGTTAAGTTAGAAAGAAAGAAGATGGAGAAAAAGAAGTGATATTTACAATGAAAGTGAGGAAAGAAATTGGTAATATAGTGGTGTGATCTAAACTAAAGAAAGAAAAGAAAGAAAATTAAACACATACATACCAACCTCTTCAGTCCTGCTTACCTTTGATCCGTTTGCGACGACTTACTTTGCTTTGGAAGGCGTTCAAGTATGACGTATAGGATCTTCCACCTTTGCGATCTACACTACGAAAAGAAAAGACTGGCAAGCAACGGCTTGTTCATCTCCATAGGCCATCAAGGGCTCTACTTGGGCTAGGTAGTCTCGAAGCGATCGGATCTCACGGGTTGCAAGTCATCAGAGAGAGAAACAATGAAACAAGAATAGAAGAATAGAACAAGGATAGAAGAACATAAATAAATAAGAATAAAAGAACACAAGAATAAACAAAAAGAACACAAACAAACCTCAAGTGGATTTCATTAACAATGGAAGAAAAGTAGGCTTACACCGCTGTCACCTCAGTACAAGCATGGACTCCTTCATCCATGAAAGCTTCCTCCACTCTCAGTTACAAAATTTACAAAAGAAAAACGAAAATAAAATCTAACCTAAACTACAAGTTAGCCTAAGAAACCCTAGAACCTGCTCTAGATTTTCTGTACTTCGCTGGACGCCCTCTGTGTTGCGTCTGTAGGGGTATTTATAGGTGCAGAAGGAGGTAGAGTCCCGGGATAACTCTCCCAAAAAACCTTATCGCCTGACTCGACTATACTGCCGCGAAAACGCGGCCCAAGCCGCGTTTCCGCGGCCAAGTTGTGGCGGCTGGCCACGCGCTTTGGCGCGTGGCCTCCCCTGGTCCGTCCATCTGGGCTTTTCCTTCTGGAAGCTGCATCCTGACTTTTGATCTTGGGATTTCGTGATAACTTGGGAAGCAAGTTACCTAGATCCCAAATCTCTTTTAAAACGAATTTCATCCTTGCACTCTCCTTCTTTGGCTTTTATCCTCATCCTGCAAGTATTTAGGGTTGAATAGAAGTCTATCCTTCCCTCTTCTTTTAGAATTTGCAACTTTTGCCCTTGGTATTTGCAATTTTGACAATTGTTAATTGCAACTTTTACATTGGGCTTTAAACATGGGCTTTTGGGCTTCTTGTGAGGCTTTATTCCTTTATTTTTATTTCTCAAGGCCTGCACACAATAAATCATAAAATATTAGTAAATGTGCAGAATTATAGATATAAATATGAAAATTTGATGGTAAATGTAATGATAAAAATGCACTTTTCACTACCAATCATCAATCAAATCAACCCACCACCAATTCACAATCAGGGTTGTTCATACTGTCAGGCACTGAACCATGTCTCACCGAACCATGTCTTTGAAGAGTGCCCTGTTTTTCATACCCAGCAAGTGCCACTAGAACACATGAATGCGGCCTATTCACAGCCGCCACACAATCCGTACTCGCAGACGTACAACCCCGGTTGGAGGAATCACCTAAATTTCTCTTGGGCCCAAAACAATCTTCCCAGGCCTAATTTCTGCAACAATTTTCACCATCCCAATCCTCCACCAAATTTTCCCAGTCAAGCCCAATCTTTCTCCTTTCAAAGTTCACTAATGGAAAAGAAATTCAGTAAATTGGAAGAGAGTGTGAAGGCTTTTATGAAGTCCCAAGCCGCCTTCATGCAAAATTAGGGACAAACACTGAACAACTATTCACAGGCCATATCGAGATTGGAAATGCAGATTAGCCAATTAGCTAGCTCTCTAAGTGAAAGATCAAAGGGTACTTTACCTAGTTAGCTGCTAGTTAACCCTAGACTCCAATCAAGTGTATGAAATTTAGGATCATTCAACCAACTAGTGCAATGCTATTCACACACTTCGATCTGGAAAGAAGGTGGACAACCAGGTCTACCAATAAAAAAATCTTGTCCACATCAATCCTACTCCTGCCTCCACCTCTGCTAGCTCCTCCCAATCTGCTCCACAAACGTCTGAAGAGGACGAAACTGCCGAACAAGTTCATAAACCTGTAACACCTTTTTCCAATAGGCTTAGGAACAACAATAAGAATATGCACATGGAGAAGATACTTGAGATGTTTAACTAGGTCAAACTGAATGTGTTTCTTCTTGAAGCTATCCAATAAGTCCCAGCTTATGCCAAATTTTTTAAGGATATATGTACAAAGAAGAGAGACAAATGTGCCCAATAAAGTGTTTTTGGCAACTAATATAAGCGAAATTTTGACTGGTCCCATTCCGGTGAAATATAAGGATCCCGGATGTCCCACAATTTCCTTCACCATAGGACAAATAGAAATTAACAGAGCACTTTTTAACCTGGAGCAAGTATCAACTTGCTACCTCTCTCAGTATACCAGCAACTTGGGTTGGGCGAGCTGAGTCCAACTCGAGTCACCATTCAGTTAGTTGACCGATATGTGAAAATCCTGAAAGGAGAAATCACAGATGTCATTATCCGGGTCAGGGATTTCATCTACCCTGTTGACTTCATTGTACTTGAGACCCAACCTGTATCAAATCCACGGTCTCAAACTCTAGTCATCTTAGGGCGCCTATTCCTTGCTGCAGCCAATGCCATAATCAATTGTAGGAACGGGTCCATACGTTTGACCTTTGGAGACATGACGAAGGAAGTCAATGTCTTAATCTTGGAAGATAACCCAGGGATATCAATGATCAGACTTTTGAGGTCAATTTCGTTGAAAATCTGACCAGTGAGCATGAGGAAAGCATGGAGATAGAAACAGAGGCAAAGTTTGATATGGAGTCTGAGGATTTTAATCTAGACCAGATCATAGATTCGGCAGTGGACTGGGCGTCAAGACCAAGTGTACCTCATCACAGGATTGAAAGTATGGATATTACCTCCAATGAAGCAACACCTTCCCTAGAGTTGAAAGCCTTACCTGAACACCTCAAGTATGCCTACGTGGGCGGAAGAGAAATCCTGGCGGTCATCATAGTATCTCACCTGATTGAGCAACAAGAGAACAGCTTAATATCTATTCTGAAGAGATATAGAGAAGCCATTAGATGGACGATGAAGGATTTCTAAGGGATAAGTCCAACAATAGTTCAATATAGAATCCATTTAACCGATGATGCAACTCCCAGGAGGGACCTACAACGCCGGCTTAACCCACTCATGCAAGAGGCAATAAAATCGAAAATTTTAAAACTATTAGACAATGGCATTGTAACGCCCCGATCCCACGGATACGGAGACGTCACTGCGACGTATATACGCAGGTCAAAAGGTGCCCCCACGTATACACGCTAAGCATAAAAGTACAACAAGGATCAGAGTGCACGACAAAGCGTGATTTCCATACATATGCCAACATAAAAGTACAAGTACAGTCATCACAAGATATGATAAAATATTACACATTCCATGTATCTTTTATCATCACCAAGTCCAAAAGTAAAAGATACAATATAAACACAAAAAGGCTCACGAGTAGGATGAAGATCCCGTGAGTCAAAAGGGAGATCCGGCACAGGGACTGGAGCTAATCTGCCTGCTCACTAAAGAAAGCTCGATCGTCCGTGGATGGCTCCACTTCGATCCAAGCCTCGGAACCTGAACATACAAATCCAAGGGAGTCAGGACCTCCCGAAAATGAACAGGTTATAGCCAAGTGGCTAAGAGATATGAATAATAAGGGTGGGTCAGCATAATGAATGTAAACCAACAAGTAATGAAAGCATAAAGAACTATAATCCGGATGCAATGGATACATAGTTAAAGTCTATTATTATTATTACTTGTCTTACTGTGATATCTAGCTATGTGACCCAGCGTCCCAGCGCACATAGATCCATATCCTAGTAATACAAGTTGTTATTGGAAACAGCGGGGGTATCGACGAACTATGTTTACAGTGGACCCCGTACATGCCCGGGATAACGGTCCAGGATTGTTCCGTTGCTTGGTGACGGAAGCCAGCCGCTAGGCTATTCAGGAGGGACTTATGTATGCCCTTATCATGATAGTACTCAGGAAGAGGGAGCAAGCACTCCCCTCGGTCTCCTGGAGGCCCTCAGGTTAGACCGGAATATAATTGTACAATATACCTATTGCCACTGTAAAACGAACACGAACACGTATCGATATCCGCATGTTTCCCCCTGACCCAATGTAAGTTGGTCCATTTTATACAAAAGTTGAATGCATCATGCTTGGTTCAAGAGATGGCATGATAAGTGGTGATATTCACTATTTAACATGTCATGAACAAGAATATGTAATAACAAGTCATGAAGTTACACGAGATAACATCCATCCAGTAATAGGTCAAGTAGTATCAGTTATGAAGCATGAACAAGCATATTATAATACACATGTATCAGGGTAAGATCCAAATTTGGAAAAGAAATCAACTATAATAAACAGCTTAAATTAGTCGACTAGGTGGAAGGTGTAGTCGACTGATAGGGGTCTTAAGTCGACTAACAGTCTGGATTAGTCGACTAAAACTGGGTTCCAGAGAGTTGATATTCTGTTTCAGGGAAGGTTAGTCGACTAGGTAAAAAGGGTAGTCGACTAACAGGCACGCAAGTCGACTAACAGTCAAGCTAAGTCGACTAGAACTGGGATACAGAGAGTTGGGTTTCTGATTCAGGAAAGATTAGTCGACTAGGTGGAATCAGGAGTCGACTAACAGTGATTTCCCGAGAGTTGAGATTTGTTTCCAGGGAAGGTTAGTCGACTAATATTTGGGGTAAGTCGACTAAAACTGCATTTTAGAAAAAGGTTAAGTTTCAACTAAGGGTTCTAGTCGACTAGCTCCTAGGTTAAGTCGACTAATCGTGGGAAAACAGAGAACAGGACAGATTTTCTGGAAGTTGTGTTTGATGGTCCAAATCATGATTTTTGATAACATATGTGTACAAGAGGTGTAGATACAAGTATACCAGGGGTTAATCTAGTCTTGGTGAGTAAGAATACTCACTAGGATTGGTTATTTTGGAGCTTTACGAGTTCGGTAGGATTCGTTGTTGACGAAGATCACCCAAGTGGTCTCCGACGGCGAAGGAAGCTACGATCCAAGCTCCAAGGTGGTTGCTTGAGGTGGAGATGATGCCCTGGTGGAGCTCTTGGAGTTAGGGTTGAGGTTGAGAAGAAGGAGGAACCTTGGGAGAAGGCTATTCTTGTTGAAGGGAAGAAGAAAAGGATGGAAATGTAAAGGAAATAGTTTATATAGGGTTGGGATTTTGCAAAGGAAGTGGAATTAAGATAGAAGAGAGGGGGGTTTTTGCAAGAAAGGAGAGGGTGAGGTGTCCCTCACCTGGCCACTTGGCCGGCCATGGGAGAGAGAGAGAATGAGTGGTAATTAAAAAGGAATTAAGTGGAAAGTGAGTGGGATTCTTTGGAAATTTGGAGAAAGGGAATTTTGGAAAATTGGGAAAATCATGTGGTTTGTGAAGGAAGTAAAGGAAAATAAAGAAGAGGAAAAAGAGAGGAATTATAAAAAGAAAAATATTTTCTTTGGCTTGAAAGATTAAGAATGTTGAATAGACAAGTTTCTAGGTTTAAGTCGAAGATGCGGAAAACAATTCGGAAAATACCGAAATCGTCCGAAATTCAAGTATCTCGGAACGACCCGAAAATTTTACCCAAAATCAAGAATAATATTTTAAGGCTCATGGTGAAATTCGTTTTTTTGAAATAACTTATAGTTTTAAAACTAAAAATCCCGGAATCAGTTATCTACCGACTCCGTTGGAATTTTCATAAATTCGTAAAATCCTCAGAAAAAGTATTTAGATAGAAAATATGATTCTAAGAAATAATGTCTAAAGGACCTTCTAGAAATTTCTAACTGTTTGTGAATTAAAAATCCGAGAATCGATCAGCGGTACTGGTCGACACCGGTTTTGAAAATATTTAATTAAATTCAGGAAAATTCCAGAAAATCATAGAAAATATATAATATTGGAAAATGACTTTTAAAACTGAAATCGGTCAAATACAGGAAGTAAATCGAAAAATACGATCGAAAAACTGAATACGCAACCAAGTACGTATTCCGGGAACGGGGTATTACAATCCATCCACCTTACAAAAATTTCGTCCTCGAAATTTCATAAGGTGAAAGGTAACAGCAAAGAAGGATAACAGATAGATAAGGATGATAAGAAAGATAACAGTAGAAAGGAATAGAAGGAAGGAGTTTTACCAAATCAAGAAGTGAAGAGTTGAGGGTAACGCTCACGGACAACATCCTCTCGTTCCCATGTGGCTTCTCCAGGGGCATGTCTGTTCCAGGACACCAACACTAATGGTATTGCCTTGTTCTTCAATGTCTTGACACTTCTGTCCAAAATGGCCATCGGTTGCTCTTGGTATGACAAATCCGGCTGTAGTTCCAGTTCGGAGTGATCCAGAATATGACTATCGTCCTTCACATACTTCCTCAGCTGAGATACGTGGAATACATTGTGAACTCCGTCCAAAGATGGCGGTAACGCCAACCTGTAAGACACCTCTCCCACTCGGTCCAAGATCTCGAATGGGCCGATGTATCTCGGACTAAGCTTTCCACGAGTACCGAACCGGATTACTCCTCTGGTAGGTGATATCTTCAAAAACACATGATCTCCTGCCTGGAATTCAATGGCCTTCTCAGTGTGTCTGCCCAACTCTTCTGCCGACTCTGTGCTGCCCTGAGGTGATCTCGGATAATCCTGACTTTCTCTGTTGTCTGAATCAGGATCTCCGGCCCCAAAAGTCTCCTCTCACCGACTTCATCCCAACAAATCGGCGACCTACACTTCCTTCCATACAATGCATCAAAAGGGGCCATCTTGATACTTGCCTGATAGCTGTTATTATAAGAAAATTCAGCCAAGTGAAGATGGTCTTCCCATGATCCCTGGAATTCAATCATGCAAGCCCGCAACATATCTTCAAGAATCTGGATAGTCCTCTCAGATTGTCCGTCTGTCTGAGGATGATATGATGTACTGAATTTCAGACGAGTCCCTAGACTTTCTGGAGGCTTTCCCAGAAATGAGATCTGAATCTGGTGTCTCTGTCTGATACAATACTAACTGGAACTCCATGCAGACGAACTATCTCCTTCATGTACTTGTCCGCCAGAACCTCTGTTGACTGACCCACCCTGAATGGTATGAAGTGAGCTGATTTGGTGAGGCGATCAATGATTACCCACACAGCATTATTACCCTTAGGACTGCGAGGCAATGCCGTGACAAAATCCATGGTGATGTGCTCCCACTTCCACTCAGGTATCGGTAAAAGGTTGTAGAAGTCCGGCTGACCTCTGATGCTCAATCTTTATCTGCTGACAAACCAAGCACTTGGCAACATACTGGGCTATCTCCCTCTTCATAGCATTCCACCAAAACTGCTTCTTCATATCCTGATACATCTTGTTTCCCCTGGGTGTATGGAATATACTGAACTGTGAGCTTCTGCCAAAATCTTCTGCCGAACTTCTCCTTGGGGAACAAATCCTGCCACCAAAGTATAAGGCACCATCCGAATGAATACTGATATCAGTCCTCAATCCAGCCTCTACCTGAGCTCGGAATTGCTGCAATCTGGGGTCTTCCTTCTGAGCTTCCTTGATCTCATCTATCAATGCTGACTGAATCTGCATGGTCATGAACTGTCCCGCCTTATCAGCTCCTTGCAACCAACATCAAGTCCAATCTGATGATGTCTTGAATCAACTCCTTCTGCTGAGTAAGCTGGACAAGCATTCTATTCTCTGGCATCCTGCTCAGTGCATCCGGTACTGTATTGACCTTGCCTGGATGGTATTGCAAGTCAATATCATAGTCCGCCATCAGCTCCAGCCACCGCCTCTGCCTCATGTTCAACTCTTTCTGTGAGAAGATATACTTGAGACTCTTATGATCCGTATATATCAACACCTTATCTCCCAGAAGATAATGCCTCCAGATCTTCAAAGCAAATATGACAGCTGCTAGCTCCAAGTCATGAGTTGGGTAATTCCGCTCATGAGGCTTCAGTTGCCTAGATGCATAAGCTATAACATGATCATGTTGCATAAGTACACATCCCAGGCCTTTTCCTGATGCATCACTGAAGATGACCATCCCTCCTCTTCCTGAGGGAGTCCTTAAGATTGGAGCTGAAATGAGCCTCTGCTTCAATTGCTCAAAAACTGCAGTACATTCCTCTGTCCATATGTATCTTTCTCCTTTCCGGGTGAGCTTGGTCAACGGGGCTGCAATCCTAGAGAAGTCTTGGACAAAGCGTCTGTAATATCCGGCTAGTCCAAGAAAACTCTTAATCTCAGTCACCGTCTCCGGAATTGGCCAATCCTTCACTGCTTGGACTTTGCTAGGATCAACTGAAATTCCTTCCGCTGAAACTATGTGTCCAAGGAAGGCTATACTGTCCAACCAAAAGTCACACTTGCTCCTCTTCACATGAAGCTGCTCCTGCTGGAGAGTCTGCAATACAATCCTCAAGTGCTCGGCATGCTCCTTGTTGTCCTTTGAATAGATCAAGATATCATCTATAAAACAACACAACAAATTGATCCAAATAGGGCGAGAACACTCGGTTCATCAAATCCATGAAAACTGCAGGGGCATTGGTGACTCCGAAAGGCATAACTAGAAATTCATAGTGGCCATAACGGGTCCTGAATGCCGTCTTCGGAATATCCTCTCTCTTCATCCTTAGCTGATGGTAACCTGACTGCAAATCCAATTTAGAGAATACCCGGGCTCCATGAAGCTGATCAAACAAATCATCAATCCTTGGTAAGGGATACTTGTTCTTGATGGTAACCTTGTTCAATTCTCTATAATCAATACAAAGCCTTTTACCACCATCCTTCTTGTTCGCCAATAGCACTGGAGCTCCCCATGGTGAAGCGCTTGGCCGAATCAATCCCTTGTCTGAGTATTCCTGCAGCTGCCTCTTCAGAACCTCTAACTCCGCTGGTGCCATCCTGTACGGAGCCTTGGATATAGGAGCCACTCCAGGCACAGTCTCAATAGAGAACTCAATCATCCTTTCAGGTGGCAGTCCTGAGATCTCAGCAAAGACTCCTGAGAATTCATCCCACACCGGTACTCCCTTCTGAACCTCCGAAGTAGTCAACCGAGTCTTCCTCTTAGTAGACTTCACTTCTCTCCACTGAATTGGAATTCCGGTTGGCGAGGGATCCTGAAAATAATCTTCTTCTCCCTACAGTCGATAACTGCATAGTACTGACTGAGCCAGGTCATGCCTAAGATTACGTCGTACCCCTTGGTGTCTAGTACGAGCATATCTATGGCCAAGGTCTTATCACAAAGTTCTACTGGACAGTCAGCACAAACTCTAGAAGACATGACTACTCCATTCCCTATACTAATCTCCCATTTGTGGTCTAAAGATCTAACAGGTATGGAATGCAATGCCACAAAATGATCTGAGATAAAACAATGTGAAGCACCGGAATCGAAGAGGGCTAAAACAGGTTTAGAATGCACCCTGATATTACCTGTTATCACCTCCTCAGAAGTCTCAGCTTCTACTTCTGTCAAATTGTAGGCTTGACCCCTTCCACGCCTGCAGCAGTCCTAGCTCCTCTCTGGACTGGGCGAACAGCTTGCTGTGGAGGAGGGGGAGGAACTCTCCTGATCATTGGTCCTTGATTCCTCTGCCCCGGTGGCCCTGGAAGTGCCTTCTGTCCATTCGGTCCCTGTAGTGCTGGTAAAGCTTGGCCGGCTATCCCCATCCTTCTGTGTGGACAGGCTTCTATGGAATGATCTCGGGAACCACACACCAAGCATAATCCATTTGCCCTACGGCAATTCTGTCGAATGTGGCCTGGCTTCTGACAATAGCTACAGAAGGAAAATGGTTGGGCCGTCTGGTAAGGAGCTGGTCTGTATGGTTGCCTCATCTGAACCTTCGCTGCTCTGTAGGGCCTCCTCTCCCATTGGTGGAAATGGCCTCTTCATGGCTGGTTCCTCATCTGATTCTCTTGCTTCTTCTCCAGCCCACGCTCCACCTCTCGAGCTATGGTGAGAACTTCTGAATAAGTCTTCAGCTGCTGGGGCATTAAGAACATCTGAATGTCCATCTGCAAGCCCTGCTGGAACCTACTAGCCCGCTTCTCCTCGTCAGTCACCATGTACGGAGCAAAGCGGCTAAGCCTGAGAAATTCCGCGGCGTACTCATCCACGACCTATTCCTTGCTGAAGTCTGATAACTGCTCTTCCATGTCCTTCTGAGCAGTGGCAGGGAAGAATCTGTTATAAAACTCTTGGAGAAAGTGTCCCAGGTGACAGGCTTCTCCAATCTGGCCTCCTCAGCTAGCCACCAAGTTCTGGCTATATCCTTCAGTTGAATCTTAACAACCTCCACTTGATTCTCCTTTGGAACTCGAGCTGCATTCAATAAGTCTGAGGTATCTGTCAGCCATTGCTCAGCATCCAGGGGTTTCTCTTCACCCGTGAATATGGCTGGTTGCAGCCGCCTGAAGTCCGATACATTTCCCGGCCTCTGTTCTTTTGGAGCTGCCAATTCTTGCCGGAGGAGTTCCGTCTGCTGCTGCTGCTGGTTCTCCATCATCGTCTGAATGACCCTCAGAATATCCACATTCTCTCCAGTGGGTCCATTCGATGCTTGCCCGAGTTGTTACGACCCGTCCTTCTCTCCATACCGAATTTGGGAAAGGATAACTGGAATTTTGGAAAAATGGAAGGAGTTTAGGACACAAGGGACACAAGGGAAGGAATCAAGAAGGACTGGATAACTTTGTACATTGTAGTTGGCATCAGCAAATTACTAGAATTCGCTGCTTGATTGTACTTTAGGTGTGAGAGCCTATGCTCTGATACCAACCTGTAACGCCCCGATCCCACGGATACGGAGACGTCACTGCGACGTATATACGCAGGTCAAAAGGTGCCCCCACGTATACACGCTAAGCATAAAAGTACAACAAGGATCAGAGTGCACGACAAAGCGTGATTTCCATACATATGCCAACATAAAAGTACAAGTACAAGTCATCACAAGATATGATAAAATATTACACATTCCATGTATCTTTTATCATCACCAAGTCCAAAAGTAAAAGATACAATATAAACACAAAAAGGCTCACGAGTAGGATGAAGATCCCGTGAGTCAAAAGGAGAGATCCGGCACAGGGACTGGAGCTAATCTGCCTGCTCACTAAAGAA